>CM055124.1:189558093-189563540 GCA_029206835.1 Rana muscosa | reverse complement strand
CTGGGACCAATCCTGTTTAATTTGTTTGTAAACGACCTGGGAGGATGGGGTAAACAGTGCAATCACTATATTTGCGGCTAATCAGGGCAATAACTTCTACGCAGGATGTGGAAACCTTGCAAAAAGATCTGAACAAATTAATGGGGTGGGCAACTACATGGCAAATGAGGTTCAAATGTAGAAAAATTTAAAATAATGCATTTGGGTGGCAAAAATAGGATTTTTATAACAGCTTACCTGTAAAATCCTTTTCTTGGAGTACATCACGGGACACAGAGCGACATAGTCATTACTAATGGGTTATATAGATACCTTCAGGTGCTGGCACTGGCAACTTCCAAAACCGGAAGTACCCTCCCTATATAAGCCCCTCCCATCCGGGAGCACCTCAGTTTTGTAGCAAAGCAATAAGTGTCCCCAAAGAGGGGTGGGAGCTCTGTGTCCCGTGATGTACTCCAAGAAAAGGATTTTACAGGTAAGCTGTTATAAAAATCCTATTTTCTTTCTCGTACATCACGGGACACAGAGCGACATAGTCATTACTAATGGGATGTCCTAAAGCAATGCCCAACGAGGGGGGGGATACACCATATATAAGCTGAGCGCTATCAGACATGAGGATCTTTTGCGGCCTGCAACACACTGCGCCCAAAGGCGACATCCTCCTGACTTCTAACGTCCACCTGGTAGAACCTAGTAAACGTGTGTACTGAAGACCATGTTGCGGCCTTACAGATTTGAGCCAGGGAGGCCTGGTGATGCACTGCCCATGAAGTTCCAACTGCTCTCGTGGAGTGCGCCCTAACTTTGAATGGAGGCGGTCTCCTTCTCAAGCCATAGGCTTGTATTATGACCTGTCGAATCCACTTGGCTAAAGTAGATTTTGACGCTGCCTGACCCCTTCTGGGGCCTTCCGGCAGAATAAACAAAGTATCCGTTCTGCGAATCTGAGCAGTGGCTTTTAGATAAGCTTTAACTGCTCTTACTACATCCAAAGAATGCAATAACTTTTCCTCTACCGAAGTAGGTTTGGGGAAAAAAGAAGGAAGAACCACATCTTGGTTCAAATGAAACCTCGATACCACCTTAGGAAGAAAGGCTGGATGAGGACGTAACACTACTCTGTCCTTATGGATAACCAGATATGGCTCCCTACAGGACATAGCTGCTAATTCCGACACTCTTTTAGCCGAACAAATGGCTACTAGAAAATCAATTTCCTGGTGAGAAGAACCAGGGAAATATGCTGTAATGGTTCAAATGGTTGTTTCTGTAGAACCGACAGAACCAAGTTTAGATCCCATGGACATATGGGAATATTAACCGGAGGACTAATACGCATCACTCCTTGTATAAAGGCTTTGACTAGTGAGTGCGAAGCCAAGGGCCTTTGAAAAAATATTGACAAGGCCGAAATCTGACCCTTGATAGTACTCAAGGCAAGCTTCCTATCTACAGCCCATTGTAGGAAGTCCAGAATCCTACCTATTACGTATTTACGTGGATGCCATTTCTTGGCCTCACACCAGGCGATGTACGCCCCTCCAGATTCTATAGTAGATCTGCCTGGATACCGGCTTCCTGGCATTGATCATGGTAGATACCACAGCATTAGAGAGCCCTCTCTTTTTTAGAATGTGGGCTTCAATAGCCAGGCCGTCAAACCTAGGGCTGGTAAGGAAGGGTGGTATATCGGTCCTTGCGAAAGCAGGTCCGGACGATGTGGGAGGGTCCAAGGACTCCCCACAGACATCTTTACAATCTCCGCGTACCATGCTCTTCGGGGCCACGCTGGAGCCACCAGAATCACTGGTTTCTTTTCTACCCTGATTCTGCGGAGTAATCGAGGTAACAATTGTGGCGGTGGGAATGCATATATCAGCTTGAACTGATCCCAAGGGAACACTAGGGCATCCGAGCCGCAAGCTAGGGGATCCCTTGTCCAAGAGACAAACCTGTCCACTTTTGCGTTGAATCTGGATGCTAGCAGATCTACATCCGGTGTTCCCCACCGCTGACATATTGTCCGGAAAACCTCGGGATGAAGGGACCATTCCCCTGGGCATAATTGTTGGCGACTTAGAAAGTCCGCCTTCCAATTCTCCACTCCTGGAATGAATACCGCAGATATGGCTGGGACATATCTTTCTGCCCATCTCAGGATGTAATTTACTTCCCTCTGGGCTGCACGACTCCTGGTGCCCCCCTGATGATTGATATATGCCACTGCTGTGGCATTGTCTGATTGAATTCTGACAGGGACCCTTGGAGTTTGGATGTCCATGCTACTAGGGCATACCGGGCTGCTCGTATCTCTAAGAGATTGATGGGCAGGGCCTTTTGCACACCGACCATCTGCCCTGGAGAGACCATTGCTCCAGTACTGCTCCCCAGCCTATAAGGCTGGCATCTGTAGTGACCACCTTCCAAGAAATCGGACTGAAGAATTTCCCTCTTTCCAGATTCTGGGGAACCAACCACCAGCGGAGGCTCTTGCGAACGGAAGGGGACAAGGACATTGGTAAGTCCAGAGCCTGAACTTTTTTGTTCCAGGCTGACAGTATGGCCCTTTGCAAATTCCTTGAATGGAATTGACCGTAGGGTACTGCTTCGAATGATGCCACCATTTTTCCAGCAGCCTCATGCACAGGCGTATGGATGGCTGTCTTTTTGAACCCACTAAGTGGATCAAATCTCTCAAAGACGACCCCTTTTCTTGAGGCAAGAAAATTTTTCTCTGGTCTGAATCCAGCCTTAGCCCCAAGTATTCCAGACTTTTGACTGGTTTTAGGGCTGACTTGTCTCGATTGATAATTCAACCGTGATATTCCAGATACTTGATTGTCTCGTGAACAACCACTTCTAGTTTTTCCACTGAGTGGTCTATCAGCAACAAGTCGTCTAGATATGCCATTATCGTTACACCTCGTGTTCTTAGATTGGCCAATAATGGGGCCAGAATTTTTGTGAACACTCGTGGTGCTGTGGCCAGACCGAAGGGTAAGGCTCTGAACTGAAAATGGCGCCCTTCTACCGCAAAGCGTAGAAATTTTTGGTGGGCTGGAAAGATGGGAATGTGCAAATAAGCATCTTTGATGTCGATCGAGGCTAACCATTCCTCCCCTTGTAGGGCAGTGGCCACCGACCGGATCGACTCCATCCGGAAAGTCCTGATATGTAGGAATTTGCTTAGCCCTTTTAGATTTAATATGGGCCTCACGTCCCCGTTTGGCTTCGGGACTGTAAAGAGGTTTGAGTAAAACCCGAACCCCCATTCTTCCAGGGGAACCTCTATAATTACTGCTTGGAGCAATAATTGTTCTAGTGCCAACAGGAGGGATCCTCTCTTCTGGGGATCCCTTGGCACGTTTGACCTTATAAAGTGGGAAGGAGGGGAGTCTTTTAACTCCAATTTGTATCCCAGATTTACTGCGGAGAGCACCCATCTGTCTCTGATCGTGTCCCGCCAGGTCTCTGCGAACAACTGAAGTCTTCCCCCCACCCGATTGAGTGGGGGCAACCCTTCATGCATTTGACTTTGGGGGAGGTTTTGTACCTCTCCTGCTCCAGGGCTTCTTGTTACCCTGCAATTGTCCCTGATTTTTACCTCCGGGATTTGACCGAGGAGGCCGTCGGAACTGTTTCACAGCCGATGTCCTAGGGACTGGAGAAGCAGGCCTCTTAAAAGAGGGACCTCTAACTCTATTTTTAACCGGCAAAAGTGTACTTTTACCGCTGGAAATTCTCTGGATATATTTGTCCAGGTCTTCCCCGAATAAGCGTTCACCATGAAATGGGAAGCTGACCAGCAATTTTTTACAGGGAGCTTCAGCAGACCAGTTTTTGAGCCATAAAAGCCTGCGCATACGGTATGTACTACAGACAGCGTAAGGCGGGAGGCCTGATGGATTGAATCCTTTATGGCGTCCAACGCAAAGCATAAGGCTCTAGGTAGATCAGCTAGGGCAAGAGCCTGCTGATCTGGCAAGTCCCTTAAGACCTGTTTCAACTGATCCTTCACTGCTTGGCAGACCCCAATAGCTGCCACTGCTGGTTGTGTCACCAATCCTGCTGTAGAAAAAGCAGATTTTAATAAGGACTCTAATTTTTTATCTATTGGGTCCTTGAACATTTGGACATTATCCACTGGACATGTCAGTGATTTATTCACACAAGAGATGGCTGCGTCCACTGTAGGGACCCTCCATTTTTTGATGAACTTATCCTCCATGGGACAGACCACTTGAAATCTCTTGGGAGGAGTAAATATTTTATCAGGATGCTCCCAATCCTGGTAAATGAGCCCTTCCAGTAAAGGATGGATCGGAAAGGAACAAACAGTCTGGGGAGCTTTTAGCGACCCCAACGAGGAGACAGAAGTGGATGATGGCTCCGCAAGGGGCATTTTAAATGCTGATCGGACCATATTAGTCAGGGACTGAACCCATAACCTTTCAGCATGTGATGCTGAGAATGGCTCTTCCACTGTTGATTCCTCTACAACAGAATCGACCTCATCCTGATCCCCTTCAGGCAGGTCGATCCCTGTATGGGACTGTTGCTCTGCTAACAGGCACTCTGAGGGAGGAGACGGAGATCGGGCGCTTTTCTCCTGTGACAGGGAAGCCGCGATCAATGCTGACAATCTCTCTTCCAGCCCTCCCAGAGCTGAGGAAAAAACCTCCTCTGTTACATACACAGGAGCAGGTGAACTGAGGACAGCCACAGTACCAGGTACTCCTGAGGGTGCTCTACGGTCACTAACCTCTGATTCTTCAGGGGAGACTGGTGCAGCCGAAGCATGCCCAAGATCCTCAGAGCCCGATGGAGACCCCCTATGCTTCCTGGAATTTTTAGTCCCGGAGTTTTTAGACGGCATTATTCCTAAGCCCAAAGCTGAGGTATTCCAGCCGAAATACACCACTTACTGACAATAGTCTAGCACAAATGCTGCTATAAAACCAGTTGGTGTCTACTAATGTGCCTTTCTATGGGGATGCCTGCATCAACCGCTTGCTGTATGCCTTTTTTAAATGTTGCCAGCTCTGTCTCTGCACTCCATAGCCAGCTCACAACACATAATTGTGGTTTTTAACATGCTGGGACGCCCGCACATGCGCAGAAGCGCTGCGGCGCGCACAGAGCGTCATCCCCCAAGCTCCGCCCCCTTTCCCGGCTCACCTCTATATATAGAGGTGCGTGCACGCGCACGCGTGCGCCTTCGGCGCTAATTTTGAAAAGGAAACCAGGGACAAGAGCCAGGGCCCCTTTTGCCGCAGGCCGGGGGATGGACGAGCATTGCAACATGGCAGAGGAAGCAGTTTCCCACAAGAGAACTCACCATCTGCCTGGACTTGCTCTGATAAAAAGAAACTAGTCCACATGACAAGAAACGTTCCACAGCGGCCTCTAGTGGATTAACACAGGTACCGCAGTCTAATATATTA
>CM055124.1:189393093-189553093 GCA_029206835.1 Rana muscosa | reverse complement strand
CGTATCCCATGAAAATCTGCATCAGGTATGGGCACAGTGATTGAAGCACGGGCACAGAGAAGCACGGGCACAGTGAGGCATTGGGCACAGTGAAGCACGGGCAGAGTGAAGCATTGGGCACAGTGAAGCATAGACACAGTGAGACACGGGCACAGTAAGGCACGGGCACAGTAAGGCACGGGCACAGTAAGGCACGGGCACAGTAAGGCACGGGCACAGTAAGGCACGGGCACAGTAAGGCACGGGCACAGTTCAATTCAACTAAGAGTAACCTCAGGATTTTTTGTTGTTTTATTAGCTAAATCCAAATACAGTATTAATAATTTGGATGTTTAACAATCTTTGCTGCACACTGACTTTGCAGTTAGAGAAAGGGTTTGCCTTTGCAATTTTGTTTATTGATGCACTTTAATTAATATAATAAAAAAAAAAATCGAATCGAATATCGAGTTTTTTATAAAAAAAATCGCAGATTTTTTTGGGGGGGTGTCATGGATATGCAGTAGTGTTTGTCTGTCAGCTTACCTTCCTTCCCATGTGTTCATCTTAGAGGCCTGAGCCCTTTCGCCTGGCTTCCTTTATAATCTCCTCCCAGCCAGACTCCACCCCAGGCCCTATCACAGAACACTATATTAACCTGTGCACTGCAAGCCTGCTTTGCTGATCAACGTGTTTGTTAGGCATTGTGTGTTTGGGTTCCTGCCTGCCGTGTGCTACGTCTGTCTCTCTGTTACGTTATTGGCTTGTCCCCGACTATCCCTGTCTGCTCGTGACCCTTGACCTTCGGCTCGTTCTTTCGTTATCCTTGTCTGCTTGTGGCCCCTGACCTTCAGCTTGTTATTCGGTTCTCTCTTATCTCGTGCTGCTGCTTCCCCTCTTTTCCCCTTATCCTACGGGGCGTGAGCTAGGAAACTCCAGGGGCCGCGACCTGGTCCCAGCCTGCAGCATAACATCCTCACCACTAGAGGCCCTGGAGAAGACCAGCTGGGTCTTAGACTCCGCGCCCTGGGGAATCTTGGCTCTAGCTTCCGTTAGGATCCCGGTTGTGCTCCTCTGGTCCCGCTTTCCACAACCACCCAGTTTCCTATCCGCAGAAGCCAGCCATAGGGTTCACTACCTCGCGGTGCACTCCTGTCCCCCTACGGTGTGCATCTGTCACCTGGCCACAGGTGACCTTGACAGTTTGATCAGCCATGAACCCGGCTGACATCCCGCTATCCGCGGATGATCCATTGCAGGGCATAGTTTGCAGACTTGAAACCCAGGAATCGAATCAGACTCAGGTGATGCGATTCCTCCAGGATCTGGCTTCTCGCTTCGAGCAGCTTCAGGCCTCCTTGGGAACCCTGAATCCGCAACCTCAAATACAATCAGCGGCTGCACCTATTGCACCAGTCGCAGCCACACACTCGCTACAACTGCCAGCTCCGTCCCGTTTCTCTGGGGACTCCAAGGCTTGCAGGGGGTTCCTTAGCCAATGCACGATTCATTTTGAGCTCCAGCCCCAAAACTTCCTGTCTGATCGGGCTAAGGTAGCCTATATCATTTCCCTCCTCTCTGGTGAAGCTTTAGCCTGGGCAGCCCCTCTGTGGGAACTGAATGATCCAGTGGTTTCTAGCCTGTCTGGCTTCTTGAAACTTTTTCGGAATATCTTCGAAGAACCGGCTCGTGTCTCTTCAGCGGCCAGCGCCCTTTTACGTCTCCGCCAAGAGTCTGCTTCTGTGGGACAGTATGCCCTTCATTTCCGCATACTGTCGGCTGAGTTGAGCTGGAACAATGAGGCCTTAGTCGCAACCTTTTTGCATGGCCTGTCTGATAGAGTGAAGGATGAATTAGCAGGAAGAACCATCCCCACTGATCTGGCCGGCGTTATCTCCTTGTGTAACCAGATCGATATTCGCTTTCAGGAGAGGACCTTAGAAAAGCAACGCCAGCACTCCTTGGTTCTTAGTCAGCCTGAGCTCCCCTCTCTTCGACCTGTAGAGCATCTCCTACCAGCTGAGGAACCCATGCAGCTGGGTCGGACCAGGCTATCCCCCGAGGAACGTGCTAGGCGCAGAACTCTTGGTCTGTGTCTTTACTGTGGGGGCAAAGGTCATTTTCGTGACACTTGCTCTCTTTGTCCAGAAAAACGTTCGGGTCCACTTCATCTGGAAAGTGGAGTATTGGACCCAGAAATATCACCTTCCCCTTCTCGTCTTCTGCTTTCTGTGTTCCTTCATGTTGGTGCTTCTTCTCATTCGGTCTCAGCATATCTGGATTCCGGAGCCGCTGGTAATTTCATGGACTGGGAAATCGCATCGTCCATGAGACTTACTCTTTTGCCCCTCACCACGCCATTGGTGGTCTTGGCGATTGATGGTACTGTTCTCCCAGGGGGACCTATCCGCTTCCAGACCCTCCCTGTTAAGATGTCGGTAGGGACACTCCACCAGGAGTGGATATCCTTCCTTATCTTACCCAAGGCCTCAACGCCTATAATTTTGGGTCTCCCATGGTTACAGCTCCATTCTCCTCATGTGGACTGGACTACTGGACAGATCCTGGCTTGGGGTCCCTCCTGTTCCTCGTCCTGCCTACCCAAGGTTGCCCCCTGTGAATCTGAGCCGGTCATTCATTCCAGGTTGCATAACCATTTACATTTCTCTGTCCCTAACCACTCTTGGACGCACAGCCAGGCTAGCTTGTCTACAAGTCCTGCAGTCGCTACGTCTTGCGATGCGATTCAGGTAGTCGCTACACCTGACTCAGCTATTCACTCTGCCTCTGTACTAGTTATGCCAGTCCAGCCCATGCCCAGTGAGCCTCCTACTTTTTCTTGTTCGGGACATTCTGCTTGTCCTTCAGCTATTCAGCTTGACTCCGGCGACATGTCACCTTCTAACCAACCTGACTTCAGGGTTCCACTGACATCTGCCCAGTCTGATGGACCTGTGCAAGATGACCAGTTCCCCTTTAAGGGTCTAGGGGACCCTCCTCAGATTCCTGTTGATCCTCTCATGCCCTTGCTTATTCCTAGAGAGCCTTTGGTCCTCAATAGATCTTCTTGTCATCTCCCTACCTCGTTTTCGGTCTCTGAGGATAATCTTAAGTACGAGGTTAGACAAGTTCTGGATTCTCGGCTCTGCAGAGGCATTCTTCAGTACCTTGTGCATTGGAGAGGTTTTGGTCCTGAGGAGGAGTCTTGGATCGCTGCATCTGATGTCGCTGCACCTCATCTGTTGAGAAGGTTTCATCAGAGATTTCCCTTTAAGCCTGGGTCCAGGCGGGGGAGGGCCCATAAGAGGGAGGGTACTGTCATGGATATGCAGTAGTGTTTGTCTGTCAGCTTACCTTCCTTCCCATGTGTTCATCTTAGAGGCCTGAGCCCTTTCACCTGGCTTCCTTTAGAATCTCCTCCCAGCCAGACTCCACCCCAGGCCCTATCACAGAACACTATATTAACCTGTGCACTGCAAGCCTGCTTTGCTGATCAACGTGTTTGTTAGGCATTGTGTGTTTGGGTTCCTGCCTGCCGTGTGCTACGTCTGTCTCTCTGTTACGTTATTGGCTTGTCCCCGACTATCCCTGTCTGCTCGTGACCCTTGACCTTCGGCTCGTTCTTTCGTTATCCTTGTCTGCTTGTGGCCCCTGACCTTCAGCTTGTTATTCGGTTCTCTCTTATCTCGTGCTGCTGCTTCCCCTCTTTTCCCCTTATCCTATGGGGCGTGAGCTAGGAAACTCCAGGGGCCGCGACCTGGTCCCAGCCTGCAGCATAACATCCTCACCACTAGAGGCCCTGGAGAAGACCAGCTGGGTCTTAGACTCCGCGCCCTGGGGAATCTTGGCTCTAGCTTCCGTTAGGATCCCGGTTGTGCTCCTCTGGTCCCGCTTTCCACAACCACCCAGTTTCCTATCCGCAGAAGCCAGCCATAGGGTTCACTACCTCGCGGTGCACTCCTGTCCCCCTACGGTGTGCATCTGTCACCTGGCCACAGGTGACCTTGACAGGGGGAAAATCGCCCAGCCCTACCTTGCGTTAAAATAATTTATAACCAACTGCTGGTACTTAAATTCCCCAAATACTGGAAAGTAGACAAAAATAGAAAAAATCAAATAAAGTGCGCTGTCAGTTAAAATATATCAAACCATCAATAGTGACCACAGTGATAGTCAAATCAACGTAGTGAAATATCTTGCTCAAACTAGCAAAATAGTAACAGTGAATAAAAAATAAATAATTAAAACATACCGTACATATGTCAACCACATAAAATCTGGAGATCATGGCGATTTGGTAAGAGGCCACTATTGCTATTTTTGAGCACTTTAACGGGTGTCATTAAGATAAACTGGGAACAGTGCACCTTTATTCATCTGTTTGTCTATTTTTGAGAAATTGGACACTATTTTTTTGGATTCGTTTTTGGACATTTATGTTGATATATCACATTGGCGTCTTTGAGACATATTACACAGTAGACTTTGAGTAATGAACAATATGGACACAAAGTGACACATTTTGTGGTTGACATATGTTTGTTTCATTTCTTTTTTTTTTTATTCACCGTTACCAATTTTCTAGTTTGAGCAAGATATTTCACTATGTTGATTTGACTAGGACTGTGGTTACTATTGATATCTTTTAACTAACAACGCATATGTAACACAGTACGCATATCTCAATTCAATGTATTCAGCTTTTTGCCAGGAGTTGAGTTGTAACAAAAACACTTGTATCATGCAAACCCCCAAATCTGCATAGTAGGTTTCTATGTTGTACATTTGTCCTATTACTGTGAACTAAAAGAATATTTCTGCAGAAAATGTTAAAGTACAACTGCCTTGGGGGAACTGTATGCTGCAATATTAGGTTAAGCAACATCCAAGAAATAGCGTAAACAACGCAATGTGTGGACATTATAAAACAAACTTCAAAAAAGAAGGAAAATAATTTGCCAAGAAACACTTAAGCAGGGCATAAAAAAGGGGCAAGACATATTACTCAGCTGGAAATCCATTTTTCCGTATGGTAAACATAATAAAAAAATAAAAAAACGCCAAACTAAAATGAAACATTTTAGAAGAACAAAGCAAAATGCTAAGCATCCTCTGCTTACCCTGTGATTTTTATTTTATGTATTTTGTTTTACATGTTCCAGATCCAATCTTAATAGCAAGGAATAAAAAGTGAAGGGGGGCGCATAACTTAGTGGAATTTTTTTTTTCCCCCAAGCTCTGCAGCTTGTGCATATGTAACACATTTAGGCTAAATGGTCCCAGCTACTCTGGATGGACTGTTATTGTCATTAAGAAGAACAGATTGGAGTTCAGTGCCGGGTAAAAACATAGAAACATAATGCATGACAATACTTCAGCTGGTTTTGTATTAAAGGTAGTCAATACAGCGGCCACTATACCGATGCTACAAATGTCAGTAACTATTAAATTGGTAGTAAAGGAATAAAAATGATCCACCAAGTTTTATTCAATTTAACCATCTAAACAGCTAGTGGGTGCCTTGACACAAACAGCATAATCCCTACCCTTGAGAGTGTTCCTTACCCCCAATTAAAGAGGAAGTAAACCCTGATGGGTTTTAGTTCCTCTTTATTCCCCTGCAAAGTAAAAAGCATAATGGGCTAGTTAGTATGCATCCATTATGTTACACTTACCTGCAAACAAAGCCCGCAATGTCCCCGCGTCCATCTTCACCCCCTCTTCCTTCCTTCCGGGGCTGTGGACTCCATCTCTGTGACTGGCCCGAGCCGCATGACGTCACTCCAGCGCATGCTTGCGGGAGCCGAAGGTAACGGCATAGTCGTGCCCTTTCTAAAGTGAGCATGCGCGGATGACGTCGGCGCAATTGCATATGGTAAATATCTCCTAAACCATGGTTTAGGAGATATTTCCAGTACCTACAGGTAAGCCTTATTATAGGGATTACCTGTAGGTAAAAAGTGGTGTGTAAGGGTTTACAACCACTTTAACTCCACACAAGTTTTTTTTCTTGTTTTTTTTTAGTTTTATATAGGAAATTTGTATTTGGAACAAGTGTCCTCCTCAGTAGGGATACAGAAAGAATTGAAATCAAATGGATTCACTCCGTTTGCACTATGTCTTCTACATACTCAACCAATGAGTGCTTAAAGCGTTTAACTCCCACAAAAAAAAAAAAAAAAAAAAAAAGATCCTGTTCCCTAAAGCATGTTATACAGCATAGTGCTTGTGCCGTGTCATTTGGACCCCCGTATCACCTAAAATACCTGGCTGATCCTGCCTGGCTATGCCCTCCTATCTGCAAACTGACCACGGTATATCATGGCTGCTGAGCCCCGACACCGTGATCAGTTTACGCAATTCAGTCATCCACAGCTCTGCTGTCTGTCTCCTGTACCCCCCCCCCCCCTTGCCTGTGCTCGTACCATCGCCCGCCCCCTGCTCTCATAACTAAGTTGTCTTATCCCCTCTGTACCATAACAAGTGTCCCTGTGTTATGTATAAAATCTTCCAATCTGTACCTATATGAGCTCCACTCCTGGCGCTCAGCTGACTGTCGGCTCTCTCCCTCTCTTCCCCTCCTCCCTGGCCGACGTCAGCAGGAGTGCTCGGCCCCGCCCACTGGAGCTGTGAGCCGAGGAATCAGCTGAGAGCCAGGAGCGGAGCTCATATAGGTACAGATCGAAGGATTTTTTACATAACACAGGCACAGGGACACTTGTTATAGTACAGGAGGGGATAAGACGTCTTAGTTGCACTTGGTTACCAACCACTTTAACCACTTCAATACCAGGCACTTACACCCCCCTTCCTGCCCATGCCAATTTTCAGCTTTCAGCGCTGTCGCACTTTGAATGACAATTGTGGGGTCATGCTACACTGTACCCAAACAAATTTTTTATCATTTTGTTCCCACAAATAGAGCGCAGCAAATAAAAATAAAAAAAAGACAGAAAAAAGAAAAAGTTTGTTTCGGTTATAAAATTTTGTAAAAAAGCAAGTTTTCTCCTGCACGGACGGGCACTGATATGGCGGCACGGAAGGCAATCCCTGATCTGGCATTATGAATGAATGGTGCCAGTCAGTGCCCATGAGGAAAAGTCGATCAATGGCTCTTTCTGTTTACATCGTGATCAGCCGTGATTGGATACGGCTGATCACGTAGTAAAGAGCCTCCATCAAAGGCTCTTTACCGAGATTGGTGTAGCGGTGTGTCAGACTGACACACCACCGATCGCCACGATGCGCGCCCCCATGGGCGTGCGGCAGCAGTTATCCTGCTGGACATCATGACGCCCAGTCAGGATAACTGAACCACCGCCCAGCTGTCATTCTGCTATAAGCCGGGTGGGAAGTGGTTAAAGAGGAAGTACACCCTGATGGGTTTTACTTCCTTTTTTGTTCCCTGCAAAGTAAAAGCACAATGTGCTAGTATGCATTGCATACTTGCACATTATGTGACACTTCCCTGCAAACGTAACCCGCGCTGTCCTCGCTGGAGGCCGCATCAATGTTCGCCCCACTTTCTCTTTCGGGGCCACGGGAGCCGTCAGTCACGGCACTCACTAGTGAAGAAACGGCACGGAGGGCCGTTTCTTCACAGCACATGCACCGATGACATCAGCGCAGTACAAAGTAAATATCTCCTAAACGACGCATGGAGGTTTACAACCTCTTTAATAAGACTGATCTCACTGGTTTCTCCCTTCTTGGTGCTCAGATGGTAAGCAGGGAGTCACAAGACTGATATTCACCAATCTGTGAACCTGAAAATGTTCAGTTCTGAGCGCTTCCAGGTTCATATACTCCCTGCAGAGCTGGGTGAAAAGGCAATTGGGGCTGATCTCCTGCAATGCACAGGAGAGACTTCAGGGAAAAACTTTAAGTCCCTGCTGTCATCATGAAAAATGTATACTGATATACACCCCCCCCTCCACTTAAGAGGCACAAGCATGGGTAAGCCCCCTATTGTGCTATAAATATTCCAACACCTGTCTGACATTTAGGAATAATTTTAGGGTCACCTTTCGTACAATACATAATAGATTAGGCAAAGGATTTTAGTGTAAAATACTTTACGCTTCCAGGCTGGTTTTACACTTGTGCGATGTTAGACATCACATGCGATTCGCACCGCTGTGCAGATCACATGCGATATCTGTGCGATACAAATTCAGCCATACAGATTGTATGGCTGAATTTGCATTGCATTCGCATCAAAATGGAGCAGGACTCAATGTCTGATTCAAATTTCATCTTTTTTATTTAGTAAACATTTTGTTGTGCTTCTACGAGCTACTAAAGATTTCAGTGAATTTTTAAAAAAACATCTCTTTGATATAAAAAAAAAATTGAAAATATCATGGAATGTACCAATTCTATACTTTCATAAAATATAAGGTTCGGGGAAAGGACGTCTTTTTGCAAATATTCAAGGGGGTAACTTTCAAAATAACAAAATTGACTGACCCCCCAACACCCAAATTAACATCACATTTCTTCAGGGAAGTTAGCATAGCAACGTAGCCAATAACCCCCAGGAAAATTTCCACCCCCGCTGGCCAAAGTCCAGCCCTCCAAGAGTCTGAAGGACAATAAACCAGCCCGTTGTTTAGAATGTTTGGAGACCCCTGTCATAGATCATATTGTCACTCTGCTCTCCCCTCCTATCAAGTTCCAAGTGTGATTCTGCTCTCTCTCAGTTTGCAACACTGATGTGAAGCAGATCAAGGAAGCCAATATATTTGGGCTTATACCGGTAATACTGAAAAGTGAATTTAAAAATGTATTGAATACCTATAATGGAATAATTGGGTATTTTTTTATATCTTGAGATGTAATATTTATAAACAGGCAAAAAACAGTAAAAGGAAAAGAAAAAAGTTGGATGTCTGAGAAGAAACATCAAAGCCATTACCTGGATGACGAAGTCCTCTGCTCAGGGCTATCGCACAGAGGTAAAGAATCCGTTTGCTCCAGTGTGGACTCCTTATTCTCATAAAATTGTAGTTTAGCTCTAAGTTCAGCCACCTAATTAGAGAAAAACTATGTTGATGAATCAATCCCTTTTCGACCCAGCCATGTAATGCTAAAAGTCCACAAAGAATAAAAAATAAATAAAATAAAAAAAAAAAACACACTTACCTCGGCTTTCAGCTCCTCGCACACTGCTGCATATTTGCTGATATGGCAGTCTAGGTTGATCACGTTGCTCTTCAGCTACAAAGAATCAAATATTTAGAGAAATCAGATTTTAAATGATATTTAACAGGCCCTAACTGCTCACGCAATTAAGTTATCAGTGGGTTTAGGGAGTTGTAAAGTAGCAGAAAAGAAATGACAAACCGTAAATGATCAGTAATGCAATACCCCCAACTCAAGGTTTTTAAAGGCAATTTGGGAAGAAAAAAAAAAACGTATTTAATTAAAAAGTTTATTACATATTGATTAAACTTGATTAAAATTCTAAAATATGGAGACAGTACAAAAAGACATGTAAATGTATCATGATATTGCACTGAAGTGGTATTTCCCAACTACATGTGGATACACCATCCGTGCATGTTGCAGATGCTTTCTCTGCATTAAGGGAAACAATATTTTTCTATTCCTACCTGTCCCTGAACACTTACCTGGCTGCATGTTACCACTCCTGCACTTTCATTTCCTGCTTTCACAGGAGAAACTGATAGCAGCGGAGCCATAGGCTAATGCTGATGTCAGTCAAACTCCTGTAAGAAAGATGCAGAGGCGTGGCTTACTGATGCTGTGTATGTCTATGGCGCACGGGCCTCCTTAGCATCCAGCTTGCTAAAGAAGGCAAGTTAAGGAGGTAGAAGAGGACAGTGCTGGCAAGGACTGTAAGAAGGGGAGGTAAAAAGGACATTTCTGAGCAATATCGCTGCAAAGAACAGGGAAGTATAACCTCATAAAATAAACTTTAGTACCACTTTATAGCACCTCTTGCCCTTGATAAACAGGGAATTGCATGTTTTCCCCTGACCAGGTTTCTCCACTGGAAGATTTCCTCTCACCTCTTGTTTTAGTGACAACTGTATAATTTTGGATTCCCATATACGCTGTCTTGGCGACAGTGGTCACTAAAACAAATAAAGGGGTGGGGGGGTGGGACTTCCCATTGAGAATGCAAAATGGTTATAAAAACTTTACCAAGATGCTAACTCTTCCCTACTCCATCCAAAACTAAAAACAAAAAACATTTTCGGCTAAACATACATATAGAACTGCAATAACCACTTGACCTCTGGAAGATTTACCCCCCTTCATGACCAGGCCATTTTTTGCGAAACAGCACTGCATTACTTTGACAATTGCGCAGTCATGTACTGTACCCAAATAACATTTTTATTATTTCACACAAATAGAGTTTTCTTTTGATGGTATTTGAGCACCAAGTGGTTATTTTTTGCGTTATGAACAAAGACTGCCAATTTTGAAAATAAATATTTTTTACTGTCTGCCATAAAATGTATCCAATAAAAAAAAAATTCTTCATAAATTTAGTCCAATATGTACTCTACTACATATTTTTGGTTAAAAAAAATCCCAATGTGCAAAAGTTATAGCATCTACAAACTATGGGATATACAGTGCCTTGAAAAAGTATTCATACCCCTTGAAATTTTCCACATTTTGTCATGTTACACCCAAAAACCTAAATGTATTTTATTGGGATTTTATGTGATAGACCAACACAAAGTGTCACATAATTGTGAAGTGGAAGGAAAATTATGGTTATCAATTTTTTTTGCAAGTCTTTTTGGGGATGTCTTTACCAGCTTTGCACATCTAGAGTGACATTTTTGCCCATTCTTCTTTGCAAAATAGCTCAAGCTCTGTCAGAATGGATGGAGAGCGTCTGAACAGCAATGTTCAATCCTTGCCACAGATTCTCAATTGGATTTAGGTCTGGACTATGACTGGGCCATTCTCACACATGAATATGCTTTGATCTAAACCATTCGATTGTAGCTCTAGCTGTATGTTTAAGGTTGTTGTCCTGCTGGAAGGTGAACATCGGCCCCAGTCTCAAGTCTTTTGCAGACTCTAAAGCCCTGTACACACGATCGGTTTTACAGATGAAAACAGTCCGATGGACTTTTCTCATCGGACAAACCGATCGTGTATGGGCCCCATCGGTCACTTTTTTCCATCGGTGATTAAAAATAGAACATGTTTTAAATTTAGCCGATGGGAAAAAAAAAGGATAGCAAATTCCGATCATCTGTGTGGAACTCAATCAGAGAAAAAACCCACGCATGCTCAGAATCAAGTCGACGCATGCTCAGAAGCATTTACGTCACCGCGTTTGGGACGGTCGGATTATTTACTGATGGTGTGTAGGCAAGACTGATGGAAAAATCCATCGGATTTTATTCCATCGGAAATCCGATCGTGTGTACAGGGCTTAAAAGGTTTTCTTCTAAGATTGCCCTGTATTTGGCTCCATCCATCTTCCCATCAACTCTGATCAGCTTCCCTGTCTCTGCTGAAGAAAAGCATCCCCACAACATAATGCTGCCACCATGTTTCACGGTGGGGATGGAGTGTTCAGGGTGATGTGCAGTGTTAGTTTTCTGCCACACATAGCGTGTTTTTTTTTTTAGGCCAAAAAGTTCAAGTTTGGTCTCATCTGACCAGAGCACCTTCTTCCACATGTTTGCTGTGTCCCCCACATGGCTTCTCGCAAACTGCAAACGGAACTTCTTATGGCTTTCTCTCAACATTGGCTTTCTTCTTGCCACTCTTCCATAAAAGGCCAGATTTGTGGACTGCAGGACGAATAGTTGTCCTGTGGACAGATTCTCCCACCTGAGATGTGGATCTCTGCAGCTCATCCAGAGTTACCATGGACCTCTTGGCTACTTCCATGTTGAATGCTCTCCTTGCCCAGCCTGTCAGTTTAGGTGGACGGCCATGTCTTGGTAAGTTTCCATACTCTTTCATTGGGATGAAATATTTCAGTGCTCCATGAGATGTTCAAAGCTTGGGATATTTTTTTTTATTTTTATAACCTAACCCCGCTTTAAACTTCTCCACAAATTTATCCTTGGCCTGTCTGGTGTGTTCCTTGGCCTTCATGATGCTGTTTGTTAACTAAAGTTCTCCAACAGACCTCTAATGGCTTCCTAGAACTTCATAGTATTTATACTGAGATTAAACAACACACAGGTGGACTCTATTTACTAATTAGGGGACTTCTGAATGCAATTGGTTCCACTAGATTTTAGTTAGGGGTATCAGAGTAAAGGGGGCTGACTACAAACGCACGCCACATATTTCAGATATTTGTAAAGAAAATTGAAAACCATTTATCATTTTCCTTCCACTTCACAATTACGTGCCACTTTGTGTTGGTCTGTCACATAAAATACATTTATGTTTTTGGTTGTAACATGACAAAAAAATGTGGAAAATGTCAGGGGGTAAGAATACCTTTTCAAGGCCCTGTATACTGGAATTTTTATACTAGTAAATGGATGTGATCAGTGACTTATAGCATGACTGCAATATTGCGGTGGACAATCAGACACTGACATTTTGTGGGAACCAGTGACACCAATACAGTGATCAGTGCTAAAAATATGCACTGTTCCTATGACACTAGATGGAAGGGGTTAAACATCTAGGGTGTTCAATGGCTTAAAAGTGTGCCTAACCAGTGTATTGTGTGTGCTATTTTTACTAATGTGATGAATTGTATACCCTTAAAATAATGCATCACATCCCCGCTGACAGGACAGAGCTCTGCCTTGTTTACATAGGCGAACTCCGTCCTGTGTCTCTCCTCGCCGATCAGCTGGTGGACATCCATTGGCACAGAACCCGCTGATCAGCATCTGCTGTGACTAAATTGCATCAGAAGTGGTGCGCCCCATTGGCGGCAATACAGAATCACAAATATAAACACATGATTCTGCACAGAACGGCCGCTCTGTAGCAGCAAATCTGCTGTGGAGAGGTCGGGAGGTGGATAAGAAAATATAGGAGCTGCCATATGAAGCTACCTCCTAAAGATTCCAGCTTTCTGTCTCAGACCATCTGAGTTACTGTGCAGAAACAAGCAAGCAAAAAGCGAAGTCAGTAACTCTGACCAGCATATTTGGTCTGGGTCAATTACTGGAGTCTTTATACTTTAATCTTTGGACAGTCAGGCAACTGGCAGATTTTCCTAGTACAGGTTCACTTAGAACTGTCCAAGCAACAAATTATACCACCAATAGGGAGGTTCAGGAAACAAAAAGGGGAGGAGCAAAGTTTAAAGGGTTTGTTAACCCAATTATATAAGACTATGCCAGCCCCTCTATTAGAGGCTGGCATAGCACACTATGTAAGTCGTTTTAAAAAACGAGCAGTCTAAATACCGAATTTGAGCGATCTTCAGGCCAGTCACATGACTTGCGGCCACTTTACAGCTATGATACACGGCTTCTACGGGATGAGCCGTAATCTCCCTCTGACGTCAGCCGGGGAGATCACGTGGCCGCTCGTCTCCTCCACAGAAGCTCTGTCTCTTAGCTGTAACGCGGCCGCAAGTCACGTGACCGGCCTGAAGACAGCTCTAAAGAGGTATTTAGACTGTTCGTTTTTACAAATGACTTGCATAGTGTGGTATGCCAGCCTCTAATAGAGGGGATGGCAGTGACCATTGTATACTTTTATTTTTAATAGTAGCGGCGGGGGGAGAGAGGAGAGCAGGGCAGCGTATGACGGAGGGATGCACTTTGACGATGGTGATCAGGGCTGAGTAGCCCTGGTTATCGTGGCCTATACAGAGGAGGGAATACAGGAAGTGGCAAATTCAGGGACGTTTTTTTTTTACAGTTTAGAGGGGGGCAGATTACACAGCACAAGCGCTGTGCAATCCGCTTTAAGGGACCAGGATCTGTATATTTTTTTTTTTGGTTAACACTTCAAGTTCTTACATAAATAGTCAAGATATGACAAAAATGTCAGTTTTTTATTCTTTTAGATCGAATGATTGTAGCAATATAGTTTACCCTGAAGTTGATCTGAGCTTATGCAGTTTATTTGAATTTACTGGGTTTCTGGCAGGTTTGAGGAACTACAACTCTTGATTAAATGATTCTGGATACCTTTCACTAATAAGGAAATATGTCTTTCAGTTCACAAGATACTACTAGCGTTTCAATCAATTCAGCAATCATTATACAAGCAACAGTGTTTTTTTATAGACCCGATAGCTACTCACCGAAAGTTTAATATCTTTGGCACGATTGGCATATTTCAGTGTATTGTAAGTATCGTCATAACTCAGAGATGATGGGCTGATAGCAGCAATCATGACTGTCCTGCAGTTTCCTCCAATGGAGTCTTTAAGAAGCCGGGTCAGTTTACTGTCTCTGTAGGGAATGTGAGCCTTTTTGCTCTATTAAAAAAAAAAAAAAAAAGTCAAGGCATTTTTAATCGCCTGGCTTGTTCATGCACTGCCACCTAGAGTTTAAAAATCAACACAAATCATGTTCTTCACAATTTAATCCAGTTCTGTTTTACAAATCCTACAACAGGTTTTACAAAAAAACAAGAAGTGATGGAATGGGTGTCAATATCAGCCGCCTGTGATCCCTGCAGAGCAGCACTCTCACTCTAACTGGAAGAGTGAGGGGGGTAATGCTGTGAGACAACTTTCCATGGACATGGAGAGCAGATAGATCACCTTTTCGCTCTGTTGCCAGTTTCTTTGCTATACAGTCACCAGGACAGGATTTACATAACTCATATTACAGATATCTTGAGATTCTCATTACTTGAAAGTCAGCTTTAAAGTCACTCACTCAGTCATTTTCAGCTTTCAAAACAATATATGCATTTGGTTTTCAATGCAATGCAGTCATATTTATGATGTGTTTTAAATGGAATCAAATTGGCGCCACTATGAAATTCTACTGAGCATGCCTAAGGCTGGCCATACATTATACAATTTTCCTTTAGATTTACCAAAACCATACAATATGAGGTCAAACCTAAGCACTTTAAAATTGTATGCAATCAGGCAGGTCCTTGCACTACATAGTTGAAGGTAAATCTAAAGGACATTGAATAAGAAAATTGTATAATGTATGGCCAGCTTAGGACAGCAGCCTCAACTCCTATGTGCCCAAACTTTAAGACAGGGGTCGGCAACCTACGGCTCACGGTCCGCAACTGGCCACTGCTGCTAAATGTCCGGCCCGTCAGGGAACGTGATGAATTCGGACAATTTTTTTTAGAGCCAATGGTATGCTTTCTTGGGATAACAATCGATGCAACTAAGAAGCCGCTCGGCCGTTATCCCCAAGCAGCGGGAGGGGACGTCCCCCCCCCCCATTCGCAGCTCGCCTGGGCTCTCCCGTCCCACTGGGAGACCCAAGTGACCAGCCAGCACATCCGCCGGCTGGCCGGAGACAGTTTTGATTGGTTCTCGGATCTAGTAGCCCGGAAGCGGTGTCATGACATCACTTCTGGTTTACAGAAGACTTAAAGGCGCCAGATTTAAAAAAAAAAAAAAAGACAGTATTCAAAATAGCCAAACTTGCTGTTTTGAATGCTTTTAAGTGCGAAGGAGGTATTTGGGGTCTTATAAACCCCAGATTCCTCCATAAAGAGTACCTGTCACTGACTATTACTGTCACAAGGGATGTTTACATTCCTTGTGGCAGCAATAAAAGTGATCAAAAAAAGAAAACTTTAATTAAGGGACAGTGTAAAAATAAAAAATCATTTTTTTTTGTAAAAGCTCCCCATCCCTCTGTGCTCGCACACAGAAGAGAACGCATACATAAGTTGCGCCCGCAAATGTAACCACTGCAATTTTTTGCGATACAGCACTACATCGCTTTAACTGAGAACTGCGTGGGCGTGCTATGCTGTACACAAACTAAATTGATGTTCTTTAGTTCCCCACAAATAGTGCTTTCTTTTGGTGGCATTTGAGAGATATATATATATATATATATATATATATATATATACACACACACACATATACACACACACACACACACATTTATTTTTACTTTTTGATATAAAAAATATCCCAATTTTTTCATCAGTTTAGGCCAATATGTATTCTACATTTTTTTTTTTTTTTACCAAAAATATCGCAATAAGCATATATTGATTGGTTTGCACAATAGTTATAGCGTCTACAAAATAGGGGATATATTTAGGCATTTTTATTATTATTTTTTTTTTACTAGTAATGGTAGTGATCTGACATTTTTAGTGGGACTGCGACATTGTGGCAGACAGATCGGACACTTTTTTGGGACCATTGACATTTATACAGCGTCTAGAGCAAAGAACAGCCACCGATTACTGTATAAATGTCACTGGCAGGGAAGGGGTTAAAAGGAGAAGTCCAGCCTGAGCTTGTTTGGCTGGGCTTCTCCTCTGGGTCACAGGAGTGCAATTCGTTTTGCCCTCCTGTGACCCGTTTTCAGCACACAGCGGTCTGAAGTATGCTCTCTGCTGATGTCATTGGAATCAGTCCAGGCACCGTGTCATCACGACAATAAAGTCTGGATCCGACAGGTGCCCCCTGGACTGATGCCTTTCTCAGCCCCTCAGCGAGCTGCTGAGAGCCTGAGACGGCCGCTCCCCGCCCCTCCACAGCTCAGCGCTCCAAGGAGCGTGGAGGAGCAGAGCTGCTGACTGACAGGCAGCAGCTCCCCGATCAGGGAGCCGACTGTCGAGCCATCTGTCAGGGAAGTAGAGACACAAGTTGAGGGCGTTCGATCGCTCGGTTCTCAGTGGAGAGGCGCCGGGGGACAGATGCAGCATCGGATGCTGCATTCACCTAGGTGAGTATGATGGGTTAAAACAAACAAACATACTTCTCTTTTAAGTGTTCCCTAGGGAGGAGTTTCTAAAACCCCATACATGCTTTTAGATTTTCTGCAGATTTTTGTCTTCAGATTTACCAAAACCATATAATATGAGGTTAAACCGTGAGGCCTCGTACACACGGCCGAGATTCTCGTTGAAAAAAACATGTCGGTTTTTTCGACGAGATTCTTGGACAAGAAACTTGTCCCGGCCAAGTGTACACACGCTCGTTTCAAAGAACCCGCGGTTCTTTGAAAGGAGCGTACGCGGTGACGTCATCGACTACGTCGAGCATGCGCTCGTCACATTCGATGCCGTCGCCGCCATCTTGGTATACCCTACGTATGCCTAGGAAGCTACCGCGCATGCGTCGAATTCATTTCGAACATGCGTGGGCTTTCGGGAGGACAGGTAAGTGTACACACACTCACTTTTCTCGTCGAGAAACATGCCGACGAGAATCTCGACGAGAAAATAGAGAGCAGGTTCTCTATTTTCTCGTCGAGGTTTCTTGACGGTTTTCTCGACGAGAAACCCGATAGCAGCGTACACACGACCGATTTACTCGGCAAGACCTCTCTGTCAGCAAGTTTCTTGCTGGTTCTTGCCGAGAAAATCGGTCGTGTGTACGAGGCCTGAGAGTTTAAATTTGTATGCAATCAGGCAGGTCCTTGCACTACATGGTTTTGGTAAATCTGAAGACAAAAATCTGCAGAAAATCTAATAGTGTGTATGGGGTCTTACTGTGGGGGCAGTGTACTGACAGGGAGCAGAGAGATCGCTGTTCCTGATCACTAGGAACAGCAGATCTCTCTCTACTTCTCTGACAGAATGGGGATCTGTCTGTTTACATTGACAGATCCCTGCTCTGGCTCTCTGAGGGTCGCCGGCAGATATCGCGGCCGTCGGCCATGGCGTCTCACCGCTGGCACGCGTGCCCCCTATATATAGATCTATATATCTACATCTCTCTTAAAGCGCCTGGCATACACCTACGGCGATTGGCCCAGCAGTGCCAACCTGCCGCCGTATAACGACGGCAGCTGTTTGGCAAGCAGTTAAACAGTGTTCAAACCATACATGTGAGGTGGCGCCGCAATCGTTAGAGCAATAATTCTAGTACTAGACCTCTTCTGTAACTCTAGACTGGTAACCTGTATACATTTTTAAAGCATCACCTATGGAGGTTTTTAAGTACCCTAGTTTGTTGCCATTCCAAGAGTGTGGCAATTTTAAAGCATGACATGTTGGGGATATTATTATTCTCTTCATTTATTAGCAGGTGAATGCAGCCCTCCATGCAGTCACATACATTGAATCTGGTCCTTAACCACTTAACGACCGCCCACTGTAAATATACGTCAGCAGAATGGCACCGACAGGCAGAATCACGTACATATACGTGATTGCCTTTGTATAGTTGGGGGGTCCGATCGGACCGCCCTTCTTTACAGTGGGTGGTCGTTTTACCTTCGGGAGCGATCCGGCATGAGGGGACGGCCGTTCGATTCCGGCCACCCCCTCTCGATCGCTCCCGGCGAATGAGAGAGCTTCCCCTGCCTGCCAGGAAGGAGGAAGTGATGTCATCTCTCCTGCGGCGCTCACATATACCGAGCGCCGTACAGGAGAAGATGCAGGTTAGTACACAAAACAGCACACTGACACCAGGACACATAGGCACATAAATCGCCCCCCCAGATCACCGCCCAGCCCCCCCCCAGCCCCCAGTCACAGTGTCACTGATTGCAGTGACCATTTATTTAGTGATCACTGCAATCAGTGACATTTGTGACTGTAAAAGTGTCACTACATTTAGTTTTAGGTCCAGTGTAGCCCCCTAACCCCCCCTAACAAAGGTTTAACCCCCTGATCAGCCCCCAGATAACCCTTTCACCCCCTAGCACCGCCATCACTAAGCAATCATTTTTCTGATCGATGTCTTAGCGTCGGTGATGCTGATCGGTAGCCAGTAATTTTTTTTAGGTTCGCCGCAGGTTTATATAGCGTCGGGTACCCCCATAAATTACCTAATAAAGGTTTAACCCCCTTGATCACCCCCCAGGTAACCCTTTCACCCCCTAGCACCGCCGTCGCTATGCGATCATTTTTCTGATCGATGTCTTAGCGTCGGCGATGCTGATCGGTAGCCAGTAATTTTTTTTAGGTTCGCCGCAGGTTTTTATAGCGTCAGGTACCCCCATATATTATCTAATAAAGGTTTAACCCCCTGATCGCCCCCCAGGTAACCCTTTCACCCCCTATCACCACTGTCGCTAAGCAATCGTTTTTATGATCGTTGTCTTAGTGTCGGTGATGCCGATAGGTAGCCAGTAATTTTTTTTTAGGTTCGCCGTCAGGTTTTTATATAGCGTCAGGTACCCCCATATATTACCTAATAAAGGTTTTAACCCCCTAATTGCCCCTAGTTAACCCTTTCACCAGTGATCATCAAAGAAGTGTTACGGGTGACGCTGGTTAGTTAGTTTGCTTTTTATAGTGTCAGGGCACCCGCCGTATATAACCTAATAAAGGTTTAACCCCCTGATCGCCCGGCGGGTGATATCAGTTAGGTTTTAGCGTCAGAGAGGGTCTGCGTCACACCCCAGGCAGCGTCAGGTTAGTGCCAGTAGCGCTAACACCCACACGTGAAGCATACACCCCCCTTAGTGGTATAGTATCTGATCAGCTCAATATCTGATCTGATCAGATCTATACTAGCGTCCCCAGCAGTTTAGGGTTCCCAAAAACGCACTGTTAGTGGGATCAGCCCAGATACCTGCTGGCACCTGCGTTTTGCCCCTCCGTCCAGCCCAGGCCACCAAAGTGCAGTATCGATCGATCACTGTCACTTGCAAAACACAACACACATAACTGCAGCGTTCGCAGAGACAGGCCTGATCCCTGCGACTCCAGTGCTGTAGGAGGTGATTTCACCACCACAGTTAAAAAAAAAAAAAGCATATATGCCGAAGCATTGGGGCAGCAGGAGCGGAGGAGCGATTTTGCTCCTAATGCCGCGTATATACGGTCGAAATTCCGACGGAGGCGTGCCCGTGGAAAAGTCTGACCATGTGTACGCGGCATAACTTTTGCGAGAAGATGCCCCCATGCTTCGGCATATATAAATGGTGCATGTATGCCCATCATTAGAAGTGGGTGGATGAAGGGCGGTATTCTAATGGTGGGCATACCCACCGATCAATCTTTTTTTTCGTTCAGCCAACTGGCTGCATGAAATAAAAAGATTACAATACATGTCCAACAAGGACCAGCAACGTACTGGTATGTTGCTGGACTTTGAATGTTTATACCAGAATGATGCCTGCGGGTTTAGGTATCATCTTGGTATCATTCTTTTCAGCCAGCGGCCGGCTTTCATGTAAAAGCAATCCTAGCGGCTAATTAGCCTCTGGACTGCTTTTACAAGCAGTGGGAGGGAATGTCCCCCCCCCCCGGATATAAAAAGCGCCATTGGGAAATTGGGAAAGCATTTTATCACACCGATCTTGGTGTGGTCAGATGCTTTGAGGGCAGAGGAAAGATCTAGGGTCCAATAGACCCCAGTTTTTTCAAAAAAAGAGTACCTGTCATTACCTATAGCTATCATAGGGGATATTTACATTCCCTGAGATAACAATAAAAGTGATAAAAATAAATAAATATGGAAGCAACAGTTTAAAAATAAAATATAAAAGCAAAATTAATAATAAAAAAAAAAAAAAAAAAAAAAAAAAAGCACCCCTGTCCTGCCCTGCTCTTGCCCAATGGCGAACGCAAGCGTCGGTCTGGCGTCATATGTAAACAGCAATTGCACCATGCATGTGAGGTATCACCGCGAAGGTCAGATCAAGGGCAGTAATTTTAGCAGTAGACCTCCTCTGTAAATCTAACGGGGTAACCTGTAAATGCTTTTAAAGCTTTTAAAAATGTATGTAGTTTGTCGCCAATGCGCGTTTGTGCGAAATTTTAAAGCATGTAGTGTTTGGCATCTATGTACTCGGCCTAAGATCATCTTTTTTATTTCATCAAACATTTGGGCAATATAGTGTGTTTTAGTGCATTAAAATTAAAAAAAGTGTATTTTTTCCCAAAAAAATGCGTTTGAAAAATCGCTGCGCAAATACTGTGTAGAAAAAAAAATGCAACACCCACCATTTTATTCTGTAGGGCCTTTGCTTTAAAAATATATATAATGTTTGGGGGTTCAACATAATTTTCTTGCAAAAAAAAATATGTTTTCATGTAAACAAAAAGTGTCAGAAAGGGCTTTGTCTTCAAGTGGTTAGAAGAGTGGATGTAAGCTTCCTAATGTTGTGTATAAAATGCCAGAACAGTTCAAAACCCCCCCAAATGACCCCATTTTGGAAAGTAGACACCCCAAGCTATATACTGGGAGGCATGTCGAGTCCATGGAATATTTTATATGTTGACACAAGTTGCGGAAAAAATACAATTTTTTTTTTTTTTTTTGCACAAAGTTGTCACTAAATGATATATTGCTCAAACATGCCATGGGCATATGTGGAATTACACCCCAAAATACATTCTGTTGCTTCTCCTGAGTACGGGGATACCACATGTGTGAGACTTTTTGGGAGCCTAGCCGCGTACGGGACCCCAAAAACCAAGCACCGCCTTCAGGCTTTCTAAGGGTGTCAATTTTTGATTTCACTTCTCACTGCCTATCACAGTTTCGGAGGCCATGGAATGCCCAGATGGCACAAAACCCCCCCCAAATGACCCCATTTTGGAAAGTAGACACCCCAAGCTATTTGCTGAGAGGTATTGTGAGTATTTTGCAGATCTCGCTTTTTGTCACAAAGTTTTGAAAATTGAAAAAAAAAAAAAAAAAATGTTCTTTCTTCATTTTCAAAAACAAATGAGAGCTGTAAAATACTCACCATGCCTCTCAGCAAACAGCTTGGGGTGTCTACTTTCCAAAATGGGGTCATTTGGGGGGGTTTTGTGCTATTTTGGCATTTTATGGCCTTCAAAACTGTGATAGGTAGTGAGGAGTGAAATCAAAAATTTGCGCCCTTAGAAATCCTGGAGGCGGTGCTTGGTTTCCGGGGTCCCGTACGTGGCTAGGCTCCTAAAAAGTCCCACACATGTGGTATCCCCGTACTCAGGAGAAGCAGCAGAATGTATTTTGGGGTGCAATTCCACATATAACCATGGCATGTGTGAGAAATATATCATTTAGTGACAACTTTTTGTAATTTTTTTTTTTTGTCATTATTCAATCACTTGGGACAAAAAAAAAAAAGATTCAATGGGCTCAACATGCCTCTCAGCAATTTCCTTGGGGTGTCTACTTTCCAAAATGGGGTCATTTGGGGGGGTGTTGTACTGCCCTGTCATTTTAGCACCTCAAGAAATGAGATAGGCAGTCATAAATTAAAAGCTGTGTAAATTCCAGAAAATGTACCCTAGTTTGTAAACTTTTGCGCAAACTAGGGTTGTCCCGATACCACTTTAAGACCGAGTACAAGTACCGATACTTTTTTCCAAGTACTCGCCGATACCGAATACCGATACTTTTTTTTTTATCTCTTTTAAAAAAAAAAAAAATTTTTTTTTTACAATTTTTTTTTTTTTTTTTTTACAATTTTTTTTTTTTTTTTTTTACAATTTTTTGTTTTACAATTTTTTTTATTTATTTATTGATTGATTTTTTATAAGGTTTTCTTTTTTTAAGGGGTGGGGGGTGGACAGTGTCAGTGTGTTTTTTCTTCTATTTTATTTTATTTATTTTTTACAATTCATTTCTTTATTATTTATTTTTTTATTACATTTTTTATTTTTTTATCAGCCCTGTTGGGGGGCTTTGGTGAGATATCAGGGGTTTTAACAGACCTCTGACATCTCCCCTTTGAGACAGAGAAAGGGACTAGGGACAGATTCCCCAGTCCCTTTCTCAGCAGCCTCTGCTGCGCTGAAAATGAATGGAGAGAAGACCGCGGCTTCTCTTCATTCATAAACTAAAACATTGTAAACACAGTTTACGATGTTTCAGTTATGTGAATGGACAGAGTCGGTGATCACTGACTCTGTACATTCCGAACAGTAAGGAGCCAGTTTACCGGCTCCTACCTCCGCTCTCCATCCTGACAGATCGAGGGGGTGGAGGAGGAGAACAGAGGGGGATGGCAGCACGGAGGGGGACACGGATTGGGACGTCAGCACGGAGGAGGACACGGATTGGGACGGCAGCACGGAGGGACACACGGATTGGGACGGCGGCACGGAGGAGGACACGGATTGGGACGGCAGCACGGAGGGACACACGGATTGGGACGGCAGCACGGAGGGACACACGGATTGGGACGGCAGCAAAACGGAGGGGGCTGGAGGAGGATACGGGGACAATCAGCGGTGATCGTGTGTGGGGGAGCTAAAAGCACCGATCACCGCTGATTTTAAAGCAGCTGATACCCGCGCGAGGGGGGGAGAGAGAGAGAGAAGTGGACTCGGAGAAACTACTTTTAAATATATACAGCGGTGATCGGTGCTGGTAACTTCCCCCACCGCACTGATCACTGCTGATCACAAGTATCGGGTGAAGCATCGGGAGCATTTGCCCGAGTACAAGTACTCAGGCAAATGCTCGGTATCGGTGCCGATACCGATACTAGTATCGGTATCGGGACATCCCTAGCGCAAACCGATAAATATACGCTTATTGACATTTTTTTTTACTAAAGACATGTGGCTGAATACATTTTGGCCTAAATGTATGACTAAAATTGAGTTTATTCGGTTTTTCTTATAACAAAAAGTAGAAAATATCATTTTTTTTTCAAAATTTTCGGTCTTTTTCCGTTTATATCGCAAAAAATAAAAATCGCAGAGGCAATCAAATACCATTAAAAGAAAGCTCTATTTGTGGGAAGAAAAGGACGCAAATTTCGTTTGGGTACAACATTGCATGTCCGCACAATTTACAGTTAAAGCAGCGCAGTGCAAAATTCTGAATTCACCTCTGGTCCTTTAGCTACCAAATGGTCCGGGGCTTAAGTGGTTAAGTGGAAAAAAGGTTGCCGACCCCTTCTTTAAGATAAAAAAAAATTATAGAAAAGTATTCTAGAAATAATAAATCAATAATTTAACGTACACCCCTTCAGCTTGTTGATAGGAAAACAAAGGAACAACAGCACACTGACGAGTAATCACCTTGCTCTGAAAAGGTTGGACTGACAGCATATGTGCACCACCAAAGATCTCACTTCAGTGTTGGCCTACCCTTTTCCAGTCCAGTTATAGGAGGCCTTTAGAGGGCTGATTTCAAGTATTTACCCTAGCTGCAATTAAAATACACAAAATAGTTTTTTTTTTTCCATGAATACATAACTTAATTAGCCAGAAAACCCTGCCCCTCTTTGGATTTAGGCCTGGTTCACACTAGTGCAATTTCGGATGCGACTTATGTTGCACAGAACTACATGCCCCAATGTTAAGAACATTAGGTCTGGTATAGTTCAAGAGGGGAGGGGGGCGCAGCTCGTTCATGTTCTTTCCTGGCCTGCTGAGCTGCATGCTTGGATAAGGGTCAGATAGGGATTTTGGGTGGGACCTCACGCCACTTTTTATTTATTTTGGCATGGGATCCCCTTAGGCCGGCCATACACGGTTCGAATTTCGAAAGAATTTTCTTTCGAAAATCGTAGCAAAGAATTTTCGTACGAATTTCGCACCGTTAGTGGGCTGCAGCAACAGACGATTTTCGTGCGGCAATCAAATTTGAGGAATCAGACATGTTGGATATTTTTTGAAAAACAAACGATTTTCTAATCAATGATGGCAGAATCGTGCAAAAAATGTAATAGAAAAAAAAATGTGCATGTGCAAGAAAAGAATATTCCCGGAGAGAAAAGAATATTCCAGGCCGAATTTTGAAAATCAATGGTGGCATCATCGGATCGAACTTTCTGATTTTGAAAAGAAAATTCGTTTGAAATTCGACCGTGTATGGCCTGCTTTAAAGCGATTGTAAAGTATGAGTTTTTTTTACCCTAATGCATTATCTGCATTAAGGCAAAAAAAAAAAAAATATGTCAGTGGTTAATCTTTCCTCATCTACAGCTTGATCCAAGAAGAAATGTTACTTTGTTTATACTTATCTATTGTGAGGGGGTTAGCTCGGCAGCGGGTGTGTGTGACCCCCGGGATGGGCTCCCCACACAAAACAGGCCCAGCAAACGGAGGTTGTGGTTTTCAAAATCAAAAAGGTGCGGTTTCTTTTCTATTTACAGTGACAAAACACAGCAAAGCAAAAGAAACATAAACAAAATAAATCCTGGTCAACTTGACCTCTGACTAAACATACAGGTTTCCTAACTAACAACTGGGATCAGCCTAGTGCTGTCCTAGTCCCCAAGTCCCTGGTTTTAAATGTCCAAGCAAATAGCCACACAGGCTTTGTCTCACCGCACAGGGGTTCACTCTCCCTAGACAGTCCACACAGGTCTGGGTCCAGGCATGAGCTAACACCTAAAGAAGCTGGGAGTTCTTATAGAGGCCTAAATGAGCTGACAAGCTTCAGCTGGTCTCATCAACTCCCTGTCTGCACGACGCCCCACACTCTCCCTAGAGGTATGAGTCATCCATGAGCCCACTAGCCTCAGCTGGGCTTATACAACTCTCCACCTAGTTGTATAAGTCGGCGTAAAGCCTGAATCTGGGCGAAATATATCTACCCCCCTGGATGCAACCAGGTGACTTTACCTTCCTGCTGTCACATACCCCCCCTCTTGTTTTAACCTCGGGGTTGGAACACCAGCAATCAGGCATTCATGTACTCGAGACAAAGCATCCACATTCCCCATTTGAACGCCAGGGCGATGCTTTACTGTGAAGTTGAATTCCTGGAGGGCCAGGAACCACCTATTCACTCTTCTATTTATTTCCTTGTTTTGAGCCATCCACTTTAACGGAGCGTGATCCGTAACCATGTCAAAGTGCCTACCTAGCAGGTAGTACCGAAGGGAATCTAGAGCCCACTTCACCGCTAAACACTCCTTTTCAACGGTGGCGTAATTTACCTCATGGGACTTCAACTTCCTGCTGAGGTAAATGACTGGGTGCTCTTCCCCGTTCCAGACCTGGGACAATACTGCTCCTAACCCCACATCTGACGCATCACTTTGTACGACAAAGTCTTTAGAGAAGTCGGGTGAGTACAACACTGGCTGGCTACATAAGGCTTGTTTCAAGAATTGGAATGCTGCCTCAGCCTCGGGGGTCCATTTAATCATGACCGACCCTTTCCCCTTCGTCAGGTTGGTTAGGGGCACAGCCTTAGAAGCAAAGTGGGGAATGAATCGCCGATAATACCCAGCGATTCCCAGAAAGGCTCGTACCTGCTTCTTGCTGTTGGGACGTGGCCAACTCTGGATGGCCTCGACTTTGTTGAGTTGGGGTTTTATTACTCCCCTCCCAATGGTGTACCCAAGATATTTGGCCTCCTCCTGCCCAATGGTACACTTCTTGGGGTTAGCCGTAAACCCCGCTTCCCGAACAGAGTCCAGGACTGCTTGCACTTTTGGCAGATGTGAGGCCCAATCTGTGCTATGGACAATTACGTCATCCAGGTAAGCCGCAGCATACTTCCGATGGGGCCTCAGCATCTGGTCCATTTTCCGCTGGAATGTGGCCGGCGCATTCTGTAACCCGAACGGCATTCTTTTATATTGGAACGCCCCGTCTGGGGTTACAAATGCGGTTTTCTCTTTGGCCGACTTGGCCAGGGGGATTTGCCAATACCCTTTTGTGAGGTCAAGAGTCGTCATGTATCGGGCTGTTCCCAGCCGGTCGATCAACTCATCTATACGTGGCATGGGGTAGGTGTCAAATTTTGTAACTTTGTTCAACTGACGAAAATCGTTACAAAATCGCCAGCTCCCATCCGGTTTAGGCACCAACACGATGGGACTAGACCAATCACTTTGGGACTCCTCTATCACCCCTAAGTTCAGCATTTTCTGTACTTCCTCCCGTATTGCCTCCCGTCGGGCCTCTGGGATCCGATAGGGTTTTAACTTCACCCTTTCACCGGGCGGGGTAATGATGTCATGCTCTACCCCAGATGTTTGTCCCGGCAGCTCAGAGAATACCTCCTTGTTGCGAATCACAAACTCCTTAACCTCCTGTTGTTGGGGTTGTGACAAGGTGGCTGCTATTCCAACCTCAGGAATCACGCAACCAGTTTGAGCTGGTGACCAAGTGTCTGCGACTAGGGACTCTCTATCCCTCCAGGCTTTCAACAGATTAACGTGATAGATCTGTTCGGGCTTTCGCCTTCCTGGTTGTCTGACCTTGTAATTCACTTCGCTCACTTTTTCCATTATCTCGTAGGGGCCTTGCCATTTGGCAAGGAATTTACTTTCAACCGTAGGGACAAGTACCAGTATCCTATCCCCCGGGGAAAAGGTACGGGTCTTGGCTCCACGGTTGTACACTCTCTGCTGTGCTAACTGCGCTTGGGCCAAATGTTCCTTCACGATGGGCATTACCTGTGCAATTCGGTCTTGCATCAGGGCGACATGCTCAATCACACTCCTGTGGGGAGAACTCTCACTTTCCCAAGTTTCCTTGGCAATATCCAACAGCCCTCTTGGGTGTCTCCCATACAGTAACTCAAAGGGGGAGAATCCCATAGAGGATTGGGGCACCTCCCTAATAGCAAACATCAGATAAGGAAGTAGACAGTCCCAATCCTTTCCATCTCTATCCACCACTTTCTTCAACATTTGTTTTAGGGTTTTGTTGAATCTTTCAACCAGCCCATCGGTTTGGGGGTGATACACAGATGTACGTAATTGCGTCACTTTGAATAATTTACACAGCTCCTTCATAACCTGGGACATAAAGGGTGTACCTTGGTCCGTAAGCAGTTCTTTACAAATACCCACCCGGCTAAACACAAGAGATAGCTCTTTGGCTATGGTTTTGGCCGAGGTATTTCGGAGAGGGATCGCTTCTGGATAACGGGTGGCATAGTCCATTATAACTAATATGTACTGGTGCCCCCTAGCGGACTTGATTATAGGACCTACCAAATCCATGGCGATCCTCTCAAACGGGACCTCAATGATGGGTAGAGGGACCAGCGGGCTACGGAAATGTGGCATCGGGGCCGACCTCTGACACACAGGGCAGGAGGAACAATAATTTTCTACGTCCTTCATCACCCCCGGCCAATAGAATCTCTGTAATACCCTCTCTCGGGTTTTCTCTGTCCCCAGATGACCTCCAAGAATGTGTCCATGGGCCAACTCCAACACCAACTTCCTGTAAGGTTTGGGCACCACAAGCTGCTCAACGGTTTCTTCTGCCCTTTTTGCCACCCGATACAGTAGGTCCTTCTCTACGCTGAAGTATGGGTAAGTGCAGGTATTATCTGGGTTCACTAACTCGCCATCTATTTTCACTACGTTTTCCCGTGCCTTTATTAGGGCGGGGTCTTTCAACTGTTCTGTGGCAAAGTTTTCCCTGTGAACCTCAAGATCAGAAAACTCCACAGACGGTAGGTTTTCGTCTGAGGAGGTGGGCTCCTCTCCAGTTTCTTGAGTCTCCCCTGCCAATACTGATAAGGGAAATTCCGGAGAGTCCTCACCACTCTCAGGGGAGTTCTGGCTATCACATTCCTGGTACATAGGGGCACCAGTGAGGGGCTCAGGATCATCCCACAGTTCCCAGAACTTCGGAAAATCCCTTCCCACAATGGCGTCATGCGGTAACTGAGATACTAAGCCCACTGGATGAGAGAGGGTACCTTTGGGGGTCTCGAAACACACTGTAGTCACTGGATACTCTCGGGTGTCCCCATGCACACAAATAACAGCTACCTTGCTATTCCCAGAGACCTCTGTTTTAACTAACTCAGCCTTTATCAGGGTCACAAGGCTACCTGAATCCAGCAATACCACAACATTTCTACCATTAACACACATTTTGCATAAATGTTTCTCAGTTCCTCGAATGGCAGTGCATGCGACTGTCGCACACAGCGACTGACGTCTGCCCGTCAGAAAGTCACACTGCATGGGTTCCTCCACAACCGGGCAATTGGCTGCAATATGTCCCGCTTGCCGGCAGCGGTAGCAAACAATCCTTCTTGCCGCCTCTTGAGCCGCTGATTTCCCAGGCTGTTCTCGCCAAACTTGGGGTAGAGCTCCCACCCTCTCCACCCTCACCCCTTGGAATCCTCTTATCCGCCCCTGGGGATGGTCTGGTCTTAGGGTGGAAAGTCCGAGTGTCTCTGGAAGAGGCCGTCAGGTTCTCTGTAGCCAAGTATTTCTCCACACGATCCTCAAGACCATCGGCCGTCTCTGGGTCTCCATGGCTTAGCCACTTTTGGATGGCAGTAGGAAGAGCTCTCAAAAACCGATCCATTACAACACGTTCCACAATCTTTGGTGCGGACAAAGTCTCTGGCTGTAGCCACTTTCTGCTCAGGTGAATGAGATCATACATTTGAGACCTGGGGGGTTTTCCAAGCTGGAAAGTCCAGTTATGCACACGCTGAGCCCGGACAGCCTGGGTGACACCCAGCCTTGCCAATATTTCAGCTTTTAGCATCACATAGTCTTTTGCTTGGTTAGGCTCTAGGTCATAGTAAGCTTTCTGCGATTCACCAGTTAACAGAGGAGCCACCAGTCCAGCCCACTGCTCCTCAGGCCACTTTTCTCTTTCAGCGGTCCTTTCAAATGTGGTCAAAAATACCTCTGGATCATCCTCTCCAGTCATTTTTGTCAATAAACGACTCACCCCAAAGGACGCGGTATTAGTGGGACGGCTTTCCTCACTGGTCTGCGGACGTTGCTGCATTACTGCTTCCATCTGTTGTTGTAGTCTCTGCTCTTGCTTCTGCAACAGGTCTATGAAGCGGGCCTCAGATTGCTGCTGGGCTCGTTGCTGAGCCTCCAGACTCTGTTGCAAAGTTGCGTTTGTCTGCTGCTGGGCTGCAAGGCTCTGTTGATGAGCTTGCTGCTGGGCTGCAAAGTTCTGTTGTTGAGCTGCAAGGCTCTGTTGATGAGCTGCAAGGCTCTTTTGCAAACCTGCATTTGTCTGCTGTTGATTGGCATTTGCTAGAGCCAGCTGCTTCAGTATCTCCTCCATGCTGGCTTAAAAAAAAACTGCCCGCATTCTCCACCAACTGTGAGGGGGTTAGCTCGGCAGCGGGTGTGTGTGACCCCCGGGATGGGCTCCCCACACAAAACAGGCCCAGCAAACGGAGGTTGTGGTTTTCAAAATCAAAAAGGTGCGGTTTATTTTCTATTTACAGTGACAAAACACAGCAAAGCAAAAGAAACATAAACAAAATAAATCCTGGTCAACTTGACCTCTGACTAAACATACAGGTTTCCTAACTAACAACTGGGATCAGCCTAGTGCTGTCCTAGTCCCTAAGTCCCTGGTTTTAAATGTCCAAGCAAATAGCCACACAGGCTTTGTCTCACCGCACAGGGGTTCACTCTCCCTAGACAGTCCACACAGGTCTGGGTCCAGGCATGAGCTAACACCTAAAGAAGCTGGGAGTTCTTATAGAGGCCTAAATGAGCTGACAAGCTTCAGCTGGTCTCATCAACTCCCTGTCTGCACGACGCCCCACACTCTCCCTAGAGGTATGAGTCATCCATGAGCCCACTAGCCTCAGCTGGGCTTATACAACTCTCCACCTAGTTGTATAAGTCGGCGTAAAGCCTGAATCTGGGCGAAATATATCTACCCCCCTGGATGCAACCAGGTGACTTTACCTTCCTGCTGTCACACTATGTTGTGATAAAACTTAGCAGGCTGCCTGGATTTTTTATTTTTTTTCCAGCTAGAACTCTCTGCACTTGTTAGAAAGAATTGTGAAATGCCGTTTTGAAAATCTGGAAGGAAAAAGAATCACGATTTTGATTCTTGACGATTAATTGCGCAGCTCTACTATGCAGCATAACAGGCCTCTTCAGACCGTCCAGAGTGGCCAAATCTGAATTCAAACCTTAAAGAGGAAGTAAACCTGATTTTTTTTTTCCCTAAAAAAAAAAAAAAAAAACCCTGCAAGAGAAAGGCATAATGAGCTAGTATGCATAGCATACTAGCTCATTATGAATGGACTTACCTGAGATCGAGGCCCCTGAAGTGCTCCTCGTTCCCCTCTGCCGCCATCTTTCCTCCGAATGCCTTCCGGGTATCGCCGCTCCGGCGCTGTGACTGGCCGGAGCGGCGATGACGTTGCATGCGCACGGGACCGGCATGATCCCATTCAGAAATCCGACACGCTCGGTGCGCCTGTGCCGTTGTCTTTGGCGCGCATGCGCCGTAGACATCGGTGCATTCTTTTTGGCAAATATCTCCTTAACCGTGTAGGTTTAGGAGATATTGCAAACACCTACAGGTAAGCCTTAATCTAGGCTTACCTGTAGGTAAAAGTTGGTTTGGAGGGTTTACAACCACTTTAATACCATACATAATAAATATATTCGATTTTTTTTACTCCAGGACTTTATAATGGAGTTTTGAAATTCTAGACAATGCATTATTTAACTAAACACATTAGATTTTAGTCGACTAAAATGTACTGGAGAGATTTAGTGGACTAAATCAAATCGCAGAAGACTAAAATGAGACCAAAACAAAAAAAGGATTTTTTTGTACTCACCGTAAAATCCTTTTCTCTGACGTCCATGGACTGACACAGCATCTTCAATCTTGACAAAGTGGGTTATGTTCCTGCTCATAGGAGAAGACTAGGCAGAATGTTAGATGTTTTAACATACATTCCATTACCAGAGCTGAACAGCCCCACCCAGGGGGCGGTCCCTCCGGACATAACCCTCCTACCTGCAGCCAGCAGCCTCAGTTTGTATTAAAGCAGTACAAACACAAAAAAGAAGGGTGGGTGCTGTGTCAGTCCATGGACGTCAGAGAAAAGGATTTTATGGTGAGTACAAAAAAAAAATCCTATTTTCTCTTACCGTCCATGGACTGACACAGCATCTTCAATCTTGACAAAGTGGGACGTCCCAAAGCAGTGTCAAAGAACGAGTGGTGGGAACAGTATCAAGTAAAAAACAAACTACACCCCAAACAAGCAGAGCTCCTCAACGGAGGAGTTGCAACTTTAAACAGCCACCTGCAAAACCTTGCGGCCGAAGGAGCATCAGAAGATGCAGCCACATCAACCTTATAGAACTTTGAAAAGGTATGTGCGGACGACCAGGTCGCCGCCTTGCACACTTGTGCAACAGACGCTTGATGTCGGAAAGCCCAGGAAGCACCAATTGCCCTGGTTGAATGTGCCGTAACCGGTTTGCAAGACAAGGCCGCCAATTCAGAAACCCTTCTGACAGAAGTAATAGCTACTAGGAAAGCCACCTTCTGAGACAAAGTTAAAGCGGAGGTCCACCCTGAAATTTTTTTTAAACTAAAATTCATTTTAAAAAAAGAAGAAAAAAAATGAATAGAACAAAAAAAAAAAAAAAAAAAAATTTATACTCACCCGAAATGCCCGTTGCTATGCGGAAGTCCCCTAATCTGCCTCCAATGTGTGACTTCCTTATCCTCAGATCGAGAACTTCCGTTTCCTCTTCTTGTGAATGGGGCGCGCTGCCTTCTGGGAACTGTGTGTATCCCAGGAGGCAAGCCGCCCATTCACAAAGCGCCGTGCGAGTGGCGCATGCGCAGTAGGAAACAGGCAGTGAAGCCGTAAGGCTTCACTGCCTGTTTCCCTTAGTCAGGATGGAGGAGCCGGGACCTGCCAGCAGCGATCGATCGCCGTCGGGGGACCGACATCGCGGGTGAGTAGGACAGGTAAGTGTCCTTATTAAAAGTCAGCAGCTACACTGTTAATAGCTGCTGACTTTAAAAAAAAAAAAAAAACTCTGGGTGAACCTCCGTTTTAAGAGAGGAATCTCTCCGATGTTCTCAAAAGGAGGTTCCTGAAGAAACGAGAGCACCAAATTCAAATCCCAAGGAGGAAGAGGTGGTTTAATAGGGGGGAGCACATGGCGGACCCCCCGTACGAAGGTACTAATCAAAGAATGGCCCGCAAGCGGCCGCTGAAAAAGAGAATAGCTAAAGCCGAAATCTGACCCTTCATGGTGCTTAAAGCAAGCTTTTTGTCCACACCGCACTGTAAGAACAGCAGGATCCTGGGAACGGAATACGTCCGTGGACGCCAATCCAGCTCCTCGCGCATAGCAATGTAGACTCTCCAGGTACAGTGGTATATCTTTCTGGAGGAAGATTTCCGTGCCCTCAGCATGGTCGAGATAACCGAATCTGAGAGACCACGGTCCTTCAGCACCTGGCTTTCAATAGCCATGCCGTTAAAGCCAGCGACTGTAAAGCAGGATGAAGTATGGGACCATGAGACAGAAGGCCCTCCCGGACAGGCAATCGCCATGGAACATCCGCCACTAGGCGCACAAGATCGGCGTACCAAGCACGCCGAGGCCAATCTGGAGTGATGAGTTTCACCGGAACCCCCTCGGCCTCCACCCTGCGAAGAAGGCGAGGAAGAAACTTCAGTGGAGGATAGGCATAAATCAACCGATACCAACCCCACGGGGCCACCAACGTGTCTGACGCGTCTGCCCAGGGAATCCCTGGACCTGGCCACGAATCTCGACACCTTGCGATTGAGTCGAGAGGCCAATAGATCCACATCCGGCGTGCCCCACCTCCGGCAAAAAGGAGGTGAAACACCTCCGGATGCAAGGACCATTCCCCCTGGTCCAACATCTGGCGACTCAGATCGTCCGCCCACCAGTTGATGTGAGCGACCTCGGACGCCGCAGCTGAGCTCCGAGTTCCCCCCTGAAGGTTGACATAAGCCACCGCCGTAGCGTTGTCCGACTGGATCCTGACTGAGCATCCCTGCAGTCTCCTTGACCACGAGAGGCACAGTCTGATTGCTCAGAGTTCCAGGACATTGATCAGCAGACGGGACTCGTCCGGAGTCCAGAGCCCTTGAGCTGAAAGAACTCCACAAACTCCGCCCCAGCCCGAAAACTGGCGTCCGTCATGATCATAGTCCACTGGACAGGAAGTAACGACTTCCCTGACCGAAGGGCCGGGGATCTCAGCCACCACGTCAGGGATGCCCTGACCAGGTGACTCACCTGGATCTGACGATCCAGTGATAATGGAGACTTGTTCCAGCAAGATAGGATCTCCTTTTGTAAGACTCGAGTGTGGAATTGGGCATAAGGCACCGCCTCGAAGGAAGCCACCATGAGTCCCAGGACCCTCATGCAAAAACGGAGTGACGACCATTTGCAGGACGTCAGTACCCGTACCGCAGATTGAAGAGTCTGTCATTTTTCTAAGGGTAGAAATACCCTCGCCTCCGAGGAGTCCAGGATCAATCCTAGGTACTCCAGGACGCCGAGTCGGAACCAGGACCGACTTCTGAATGTTCAGCAGCCAGCCGAATTCTCGGAGGGCCTGACTGGCTATCACCACATTTTCCTCTAATTCTGAGCCAGAGTCTGCTCTCAGAAGAAGATCGTCTAGACAGCGAGGCATTGCTATTGTGGGCTGTCTCAGCAAAGCTAGAATCGGGGCAAGCACCTTCGTGAAAACCCGCGGTGCTGACGCCAAACCGAAGGGAAGAGCCACAAACTGATAGTGGTCTTCGCCTATCGCGAAGCGCAGAAACTTCTGGTGACCCGTGCAGATTGGGACATGCAAGTAGGCGTCCCTGATGTCCAAAGATGCCAGAAAATCCCCCGGGTGGAGCGCAGCAATCACAGAGCGAATAGATTCCATGCGGAATTTCCGAACCTTCACAAAGGCATTTAGAGCCTTGAGGTCCAGAATTGGACGGACTCTGTCCTTCTTTGGGACCACAAACAGATTTGAATAAAATCCTTGAAACCTCTCCTTTGCCGGTACCGGCACAATTACTCCGCACCTCAGCAAGTCCTGCACTGCCCCTAATAGGGCAGACCGATGCACCAGAAGGAGAAAGAGAATTGAGGGAAAGAATCTGTCTGGTGGCCAGAAAAGGAACTCTATTCTGTACCCCAAGGTGGCCACCTCGCATACCCACCGGTCGGAGATCCGGGAGGTCCACCGATCCGTGAACCTGCAAAGTCGTCCACCCACCCCAGAGTCGGGCAGGGGCAAGACTTCATGCGGTGGCGGGCTTGCTTGCCGGCTTGTTCGGCTTACGCACCCAGGGGCGCTTCTGTCCTCCAGCCGCACTCGTCAGTCCGGAAGAATTTTCCGGCGGGATCTGACTGACGAAAAACCCTCTTCCGAGTGGGAAAGGAAGGACCCGGCTTACGGCGCGGCTCCTTTGCCTTAGTAGGCTGAGGAAGAAGGGTGCTCTTACCCCCCGTAATATTTTTAATAATGTCATCCAGGGAAGCACCAAATAGCCTTCCGCCATTGAAAGGCAAATCCGTCAGGAGCTTCTTAGAGGCCAGGTTAGCAGACTAGCATTTTAACCAGATCAGGCGACGGAAAACCACCGCAGACACTGAGGCCCTAAAGATTAGGGGGGCAACGTCCATAGTGGCATCGCACACATACACCAGGCCCTGTACTATTTGGGTGCAATGCAATCCGGTGCAGAATCTTCACCCATTCCGTGAGTGTCTGAGACACAAGGGTCGCCGCTACAAGAGGACGTAGCGTGGATCCCAGCATGGTGAACATGGCTCTGCTCACCACTTCCGACCTCCTATCAGTAGGGTCCTTAAAGGCAGGGGTCCCCTCAACCGGGAGAGTTGCGGCTTTATTCACTCGGGCGACCGGGGGGGGGGGGGGGTGGTGTCGACCACCAGAGGAGAGGGCCATTTTTTAAATCAGGCTCTCCTCAAAGGGGTACCTAACCGCCAGATGCTGCGAGACCGCAAAGGACTTCTGCGGTTTGTCCCAAACCTGGTCTATGAATCTGTCAAAGAAAGGTGCATAGGGAAAAACCTTCTTAGAAGGATTAACTTTAAATGAACCAAAGGAGACTGCCAGAGGTTCTTCAGCCGCAGCCTCCAGCTTGAGAGTGTCCCTCACAGCATCAATGAGTTCACTAACAAGCTTCCTGTCATTACTGACCCAGATAAGGAGTCTTCCTCACAAGGAATGTCCTGGTCAAAAATATCCAAAAATTCAGAGCTAGGATCCTGTGCCGCAGCAATGCCCATATCAGAATCAGAGCTCTCCCCGGAGATGGTGTGGGGAGAGGGCGCTTTAAAGCTCCCTTGCGCTCGCACGCTGCTTCCATCCTGGCAACAAATGATTCCAGGACTGCCGACAACTGGTCCATAGGGACAGCATGTGCAGAAGCACTGCCAGTTGCCTCTGACATGAATGGGGAAGCAGGTGACACTGACTCCATTATACCACAGCACCCTCTGAGACTTTGTCAAAATGTGAGAAAAAAAGTCCACCCTCCGGCTGCACTGACTGTAGGGGGTTACCCAGGGGACTCACCAACCCGGCTAGGACCGCTCGGTTCTGCTGCCTGTGTCCCGCTCCCAGCGCGAGTGAACAGTGAAGTGACTGGAGGAGAATTGCACCGTTCTTAGGCAGCGATAGAGGCCAACTAGCACAAAAAAAACATGCAACTTCAAGAAAATGGCCACCGCAATGATAAGTGCGCCACAGCGTGGCCACGGCAAGATGGCCGCCAACGCAATTTTCAATATAAAAGAAAAAACATAGTAAAACATGGCGCCCAGCGGCGCAAGAAAAAACAGAAGGCCCAGGTTGACATAAGCATCCCCACATAGAATGCAGACCCCCACGGACCCCCAGTCAGCGCACGCCAGAGCAAGGGGAGACAGGGAAACCCCCCTACCATAGGTACACACAGCATGTACTCCCCTTCTGAGGCAGGGGAAACAGTACTTACCCGTCCAGCTAGGACCCACTGGTGTGTTCCTGACAGGCCTATCAAAGTGCAGTACTGAGTAGCTGTCGGCCCGGTCCACTGTGAAAGATACAGCAAAAAACTGTTCAGACATATGTGGACCCTGGAGCAAAAAGCTCACCGGCCACCACTGGAGCCATGGGGTATGTCGTGGACTGATCTCACGCTGAGCGAGGATCAGCACGCTCGATGGTCGGACTGGGAAGACTACGAGGATAGCTACCCAACCTGTTGCCCAGCCGACTGTTGATAGAATTCTCAAAAATAAAAATTCAAAAAGGAATAAAAATATTTCTTCAAGAGACTGGCTCCGAAGAGAGCGACGTCCTCTCCTCTGCTAGGCAGAAGAAAAAAAAAACTGAGGCTGCTGGCTGCAGGTAGGAGGGTTATGTCCGGAGGGACCGCCTCCTGGGCGGGGTTGTTCAGCTCTGGTAATGGAATGTATGTTAAAACATCTAACATTCTGCCTAGTCTTCTCCTATGAGCAGGAATATAACCCACTGTCAACATTGAAGATGCTGTGTCAATCCATGGACGGTTATGCGACGTACACACGATCGTTTTTCATGCCATTTTTTAAACCAACGTTTTTCTCGTCGTTTTTTTCATGTTTCCTCTCAAGCCTGTCTTGCGTACACACGATCATTTTAAAAAACGTTCAAGCAAAGCGCAGTGACGTACAACACGTACGACGGCACTATAAAGGGGAAGTTCCGTTCGGATGGCGCCACCCTTCATGTTAGTAAAGTTTGTTGAGCGACGATTCGCGCTTTTCAGCCTCGTGCTTTTCAGTCCGTTACAGCGTGACGAATGTGCTATCTCCATTACAAACGCTAGTTTTACCAGAACGAGCGCTCCCGTCTCATACATGATTCTGAGCATGCGCATTCTGAGAAGGGACAATGTAAATTAAACATTGCGTGTTTAGTGTCACTTTAATATCTGCCTGGATTTCAGCTTCAAACTAGAATTTTGCTAGCTAAAATTACTGCAAATGGGGTGACATGCCTCTTTGTAAAACATTTGGGGAGATCCTTGTAGGAAGAACTCCAATATTTCATGATTAGTTTATAAGTGACGTTTTCAAATCGGGACATTCTTCCTGAAACTGTACAAACTTTAAAAAAATAAATAAATCTCAAAATAGAAAACACATGTCTCAGTGGAAGTTATTATGTCCTTTAAGCCCGCTCTGGTGGAACATCCCAAGTTTGTAAACTATTGTGGAACGTAAACACAATTAGACTGTGCCCAGTGTCTGAGAAACCTAGGCAAGGAAAACATCATTGTGCGTTTGCTTTTTGCCCAGGAACCGTAGATTAAAATGAACACAGAACAGACACTTGAGGCTTTTCATAAAACCACAAAATAACAAGATACTAATTAAACATGCAACCCATATGACAGCAATCAGAACGGCCATGTATGTGCAGGGGACAGAAGGTACCTTGGCATCAGCTAGTGCATTAATGACGTTTATGAGAGCGAGAAGAGAACGATTGATGTTGGCACCTTCCCTGAGGCGTTCTCCTTTGGCATTTGTGGAAGAAGCTCTTTCAGATCCAGCCAGGTCAATAAGGCTCATCTTAGCTATGCGGATGTCCTGACTGATGCTTGCTGTGCGGTCTTGTTGTTTTACATAGATCTGCAAGAGATGACAAAGCAATGTAGTCGGTGCTAATAGAATTTCCAGAGCTCTTTAAATAAGACTAGTGCTCTTTGTACCATGACCTTAAGACATGGTACAGCTTCCAGAAAAGTGTGCAGTGTTGTTTACATACTGTATGCAAAAATGAAAGGGTTTGTAACCACAGCAGTTATATTTTACCAAAGACTGTTGGATGGGGTCAAAGACAAAACTGATATTGCCGCATGTTAAACCCCTACACAAAATGCTGTGTTTGTAATGGAATGCAATTAAGGATGCCAAAGTTTATAAAAACATAATGCGCTTCTTTATTCCAAAGTATTACAATAAAACAAGTTTCCCAATATCACAAAGATATAACTGGTTTCCAAAAGCTTCAGGAGTAGAAGGCTGGGTACACAATGACTGAAAATCAATCGAAAATAGTTGGTTTGGCAGAAATCTGTTGACTTTCGGCCCATGTGTACAGCTTCACAACCGTCCCCCTGATGGAACACAATAGATCAGCAAGAGGGAGATTGCTGCACTAACATCAGATGTGTTAGTACAGAGATCTGCAAGTTGTGTTTTCGTTCAGCCCGCACACACACACACACACACACATATATATATATGTATGTGTATACCAGGTTTAAAAGCTATTGTAAAGTCTTATTTTCCTAAAAAAATAAACATGTCATACTTACCTCAGTGGATTTGCACAGAGCAGAGATGCTCCTCTTCTCAGGTCTCTCTTCTATGATCCGGGCCCCTCCCTCCTGTCGAGTGCCCCTACAACAAGCAGCTTGCTATGGGGGCACCCGAGCCGAGTCACAGCTCCCTGTGTCCATTCAGACACAGAGCTCTGACCCAGTCCCACCCCATCTCTCTTCTGATTGGCTAGCTGACTGACAGCAGCCAATGCGCCACTGCTGTGTCTCAGCCAATCAGGAGGGATAATTTTGGATGGCTGAGACACTCATAGACATCGCTGGACAGAGAGGGACCTCAGGGAAGTGTTAGGGGGGATACTGCACACAGAAGGCTTTATATTTTAATGCATTAAGATAAAAAACCTTCTGCCTTTAAGTGTCCAGTCTAATTAGTGAGTATAAACGCTAAATATGGAGATATTTATTCCATCTAACATGTTTCTTGAAGCAAAGTCCACCTTTTCCAAGAAGCATATGCAGATAATGCAAATAATCTCTTTAATTTAACAATTTCATGTACACAAGGAAAAACACAAATTGTATGCTTGGAGAAAGGAAAGGGTTACAATCAAATACATAGAACACAAAACGATCCTTGTAAGACATCAAATCACTAAAAGAAAACCTTGTTGATTAAAGAAAAAAATACATATATATATCCAGGTTCACTTGAAAACCCGTCCCCTCAGTCACTAATACCATCGTTCCCGACACTCAGTTATCCACTGAAGCTGTGAGAAAAATCCATGTTTCCATTCATGGTTGGAATTTACATATAGCCAAGAACCTCCACTGAGGGTGCTCAGGCCGGCGAATGGCTGCACCCAGTGCTTCATTGCCAGAAAAACAGGCGGAACATGAAGGCAAGTATCAGCTATCAAAATACAGGTGAACGTTGTTAGAACTAGAAATATGTGCTTACAGGAATTAAACCATACTTGTCAGCTCAATAGGCAACCACTTCAGCTTCCTGTATTCCAAGCTTTAGTAGACCAAAAAAATAAATAAAATGTATTCGGTCTGCAGAAAAGAACATCACATGGACAACCAAACAAGCATGTTACCTGAAAAACAGCATGTGATCGAGACGAAGAAGCGTTGGCGTCTGTTGGATGCTGAGTGCGGTTAAGGTTCCCGTTTGCTAACATTTGGAGTAGCTGTTCTGCAGATTTGGGCTTCATAATTAAAAGGAAAAAATATATATATATATATTAAAAAGATATAAATCTGACTTGGCAACTCTAGAAAATTCTAAGTTTGTCTTAATATGCGTTATCTTCCTATAAATGTATTTATAGGAAGGCTTATATGCACGTTATTGTCATAAAAAAAAAGTGTGTGGGGACCCGGGTACTGCCCCAGGGGAAATGTATCAATGCAAAAAAGAAAAAAACGTCAATTTTTTCAGGAGCAGTGATTTTAATAATGCCTAAAGTGAAACAATAAAAATGAAATATTTCTTTAAATATTGTGCCTGGGGGGGTGTCCTTCGTATGCCTGTAAAGTAGCGCATCTTTCCCATGTTTAGAACAGTACCGCACCAAAATGCCATTTCTAAAAGGGAAAATATGAATTTAAAACTGCTCGTGGCTGTAATGAATTGTCGGATCCCGTCAATATAGATAAAAATCATTGAAAAAAAAAAAAAAAAACACAGCATAGGTCCCCCCCCAGTCCATTACCAGGCCCTTTGGGTCTGGTATGAATATTAAGGGGAACCCCGCACCAAAATGTAAAAAAAATAAAATAAAGGCGGCGTAAGTGTCCCCCCCCCAAAATCCATACCAGGGCCTCAGGTCTGGTATGGATCTTAAGGGATCCATACCAGACCCTTATCCAAGCACACAACCTGGTAGGCTGCAGAAAAAGGGGGGGATGAGAGAGCACCCCCCTCCTAAACCGTACCAGGCCACATGCCCTCAACATGGGGAAAGTGTGTTGATGGGGACAAGGGCTTCATCTCCACGGACCCTTGCCCGGTGGTTGTGGGGGTCTGCGAGCGGGGAAGCTTATCGGAATCTGGAAGCGCCCCCCCCCTATGTGAATGGGTATCGGGTACATTGTACCCCCTACATATTCACCAAAAAAAGGTGTCAAAATGGTAAAAATTACAGTAGACATTTTTTTAATAAAGTGTCCCGCGATCTTCATTCATCTTAGATCACAGCGTCCAATGGACCGAGAAATTGACAGCTGTTATATAGCGGAGGGCGGGGCCACCCGGTGACATAAATGGGTGACCCGCCCCCTTCTGATGTCATGTGACATCACGCAATGTGGTCACACATTTTCATCACCGGGTGGCCCTGTCTTCAGCTACATAACAGCTGTCAATGCAGAAAGCCTGCAGTCAGCGGGAGCCTCCCATGAAGGCAGAATATTTCAGTTTATTTTTATTTATTTTCCTCGCTCCATCAGACTCTGTGATCAAAGATGAATGGACATCACAGGACAATTTTTTTTTTTTTAATAAACCAAACTGTCTTCTGTAATTTTTACCATTTTGACACTAATTTTGGTGAATGGGTAGGGGTACCATATGTACCCGATACCCATTCACATGGGAGGGGGCAGGATCTGGGGGTCTCCTTGTTAAAAGGGGGCTCCCAGATTCCGATAAGCCCCCCCGCTCGCAGACCCCCACAACCCTCAGGCAAGGGTTGTGGGGATGAGGCCCTTGTCCCCATCAACATGTGGACAAAGTGTTTTGGGGGGGACCCCAAAGCACTCTCCCCATGTTGAGGGCATGTAGCCTGGTACAGTTCAGGAGGGGGGGTGCTCTCTCGTTCCGGTCCCCCCCGCCCTTTTCCTGCAGCCCGCCAGGTTGCGTGCTCAGATAAGGGTCTGGTATAAGTTTTTGGGGGGACCCCTACGCCATTTTTTTTTTTTTTTTACATTTTGGCTCAGGGTTCCCCTTAAAATCTATCCCAGGCTTGTAGGGCCTGGTATGGATTTTTGGGGGACCCCTTACGACTTTTTTTAATCTTTTAAATTTTGGTGTGGGGTTCTACTTAACCACTTCAGCCCCGGAATATATGGCTGCTCAATGACCAGGCCATTGTTTGCGATATGGCACTGTGACGCTTTAACTGACAATTGCGCGGTCGTGCAACGTTGTACCCAAACACAAATAGAGCTTTCTTTTGGTGGCATTTGATCATCTCTGCGGTATTTATTTTTTGCGCTATAAACAAAAAAAAAAAAGCAACCATTTACAAAAGCACATTTTTTCCCTCAGTTGAGGTCGATATGTATTCTTATACATATTTTTGGTAATAAAAAAATAAATAAAAAATAGCAATAACCGTATATTAATTGGTTTGCGCAAAAGTTATAGCGTCTACAAAATAGGGGATAGATTTATGGCTTTTTATATATTTTTTTACTAGTAATGGCAGTGATCAGCGATTTTTAAATCGGGACTGCAACATTATGGCGGACACATCGGACACTTTTGACACATTTTTGGGACCACTGACAATTATACAGCGATCAGTGCTATAAAAATGCACCGATTACTGTGTAAATGTCACTGGCAAGGAAGGGGTTAACACTAGGGGGCGATCAAGGGGTTAAAGTGGTTGTAAACCCTCCCCCGGAAGTTTCACCTACAGGTAAGCCTAGATTAAGGTTTATCTGTAGGTGTTTTCAATATCTCCTAAACCTGCACGGTTTAGGAGATATTTGTGAATGGGATTACACAGTTGTGTACGACGCATGCGCGCCGTAGACAACGGCGCAGTGAAAATCCCATTCATAAAACCGGCAACGCCGGTTTTGACGGCTCCCGTGCACATGCGCGGAGTGACGTATTCGCCGCTCTGGCCAATCACAGAGCTGGAGCGGCGATACCCGGAAATGACCTTCCGGAGAGATGACTGTGGCCAGAGGGTGAGACGTGGACGGCTTCGATCCAAGGTAAGTAATGCATAATGAGCTAGTATGCTAGTCATACTAGCTCATTATGGCTCTCTTGCAGGTGGTTATTTTTTTTTACTAATGGAAATTTGGGTTTACAACCACTTTAACGGTCTTCCCTAGTGTGTGTTCTAACTGTAGGGGGATGGAAGTGACTGGAGGGAGGAATTGACAGATCGTGGTTCCTAGCTTGTAGGAACTCACGATCTGCTTTTCCTCTCGTCACAGAACTGGGGTGCGCGTGTGTGTGTGTGTGTTTACACACACGCGTCCCTGTTCTGCCTCTCATGCTCACGATCACGCGTGGCCGGCAGTCATTGCGGCAACGCTCATCAGCACCTCGCCTGCTATTTTGCTTAAAGGGACCGACGTACAGCTACGACTATGCCGACCTGCCGCCGTATAATGACGGCGGCTGGTCGGCAAGCGGTTAATATCCATACCAGACCCAAAAGGGCCTAGTAATGGACTGGGGAGGGGGGCCCATGTAGTTTTTTTCAATATTCATCTATATTGCAGAGATCTGGCAATACATTACAGCCGCGAGCAGTTTTAAATTAAAAAAATTTCCTTTACAAATGTAATTTTGCAGCTCTCATTCATAAAACTATGTACGGCTGTCATTGAAGCAGCCTTACATAGTGTGGGGCGTGGATTCAGCCCCCGGAGCCATGATGGCTCTCACAGCAGAGTGCGCTGTGATTGGCCAAAGCATGCAGGTCAGGTGCATGCTTTGGCCAATCAGCAGTCATCAATGCACTGCGATCTCGCAGTGCATCGACGGTCTCGCCGTTCATTATGGCGCGTTCCGCAGGTGCTCGAATTTCCCGCGAACACCCCATAATATTCCGCAAACACCTGATGTTCGAGTCGAACATCGAGCTCATCCCTATTCATGCGCAAATCTAGTAATAACAGACAGAACTGCTCCGGAATCTACCAACTGGCATATCAAGTTTATCAGATCACTCCTGAGGGCTGCAGTTTGTCTGGGCTTGACAAGCTCATTCATTCATTCACACATTCAAGTTTTAGGTAGCCTGACTCTTTAAGAGGATCTGACAGGTCGCAGTGAGGCTACGAATTGAAGCACAAATGATAAGATGGAACAAGACCAGGGGCAAAACCTCCTGTGTTCCTCTATATGAAGTTACCATGAAGCCTTCATAGATATATATCTGAGCAGAACCAATCACAACAGGAAGATAAATGCAGTGTGTAACTGGCATGGAGGAACTAAAGCAGATGGTGTATAAATAATTACAGAATGGGACTTGTTTACAGGAAGATATCTGATTGCATACATTATGTTCCATACTAGATAAAGACGAGGACATTTTCACAGTGGATTAATCTTTGGTAATTAGGTTCAGAATAGCTGTAGGGTACTATGACTTATAAAAACACCCATACCCTGCCATTATTTACAAAATGATCTTTGAGAAGGCACAAAAAAAAAAAAAAAAAAGTCTTAAAAAAGGAAAAAGCTTTTGGAAGATTTCAGAATATATTTTTGTCTGAAACTTTACAAGTTTATAGACCAATGTTTTAGATCAATTTTATAGTTTATAGACAAGTTTTCCCAAACCACAGTGAGATAGCTATACTAAAAAGTGACAATTTAGCTAACATGGCACTCTAATGCCGCGTACACACGACCATTTTTCTCGTCGGGAAAAATTACATTTTGTCTCTTTGACGAGAAAAACGACCGTGTGTGGGCTTTTCATCATTTTTCCCCGACGAGAAAAACGGCATGAATCACGACGAGAAAAATTAGAACATGCTCTAATTTTTCTCGTCGTGATTCACAGCATTTTTTTCCGTGCCAGTTTTCCCATAGGGAAACACTGCCAGGGAGCCTACACATGGTCGTTTTTCACGACAAACTAAAAAAAAATTCAGGAAAACCGGCCGTGTGTAGGGGAACAAGCCGTTCCTCGTTTTTCCCGTCTATCTTCTCGACTGTGTTTTCACCGTCGAGAAAATCGATCGTGTGTACAGGGCATTAGTTGTGACCGTAGTAAAGAAAATATGTATAACAAGCATAACATTTAATAGAGAGAGAATCCATGAAACTTATTTGATAAAGCATCTGAGCTTTCTAATAAATTAAAAAACGCACACACACACACACACGCTTGTTGACAGCCTGCAGAGATTGACTGAGATGGTACCACCTCTGCAGAGTTTTCAGGGTAATTTAGCTTTGTAATCAGTTATCTGCTTTTTTTTTTTTAAATATATTATATATATATATATATATATATATACACATACATATACACACACACATATATTTACACACATATATATACACACACACATACATATATGCATGCAATTCCCCCAAGCTATACTATCCCACTCTTCCCGGGGACAGTTTCACCTTGATCCTGTAGCCATAGCATCTGGTGTTTGGCAGATGCTCGGGAGACAGACCCATGAAAGCCTATGGGAAGCTAATGTGCAGGTATTTTTGATATAGGATATAAACACATTGGAGGCTTTGGAATTGAGGTAAACAATAATTTTGGGAAGGGTGGAGTGAAGTACACTCATTCTATGTTCCTTCATCGAGAGTGGGGACAGGTGAAAACCGGGTGGGGGGAGCCTAAAAGAAAGCCAATACAGCCACCACATCTAAAGATTGGTAAGCTGCAATGTATTACATTTTTGTTTTTAATACTGCTTTAAAACATGTACTGAGAGATATACAGGGGCTTTCATTGTTGACTTCTCCCAGTCCCTGCTTCACTATAACTGTACCATATGGTGCCAGATAAGAGACTACGATGTGGAAAACCGTGCTCATCAAGCCTGGAACCCAGGCACCAAGCTATATAAACATTTGAAATGAACACATTTATTATCTAATTATCCACTAGTATTTGCCCTCATTTACCCAGTCTGCGTGTTGCCATGCAGGTCATTACATGAGGCTGATACAAATTCAGCTACTTCTAATACCAACATTTAAAAAACGGAACAAGGTGAAAACGAACAGCGTTTTAACTTACTTGATGAAAAGAGATACCCTGAATTACAACTCCCTTTTGTGGATCTTCTCTGATTGCAAGAGAACCTTTGGGTTCCAACAAATCCTGAATCTGTTCATTGTACACCTAATTACAAAAAAGAAACTTATAATATGATGCACAACATGGAGCATACATAAATCTTTTGACTGTTAGTAATAATTAATATACTGTAATTACAAATATGAATTAAAAAATGATGCACAATGTGCATCTTATAAAAATTGTTGAATATACTTAAAACCAAGTGTTTGTATTTTCCTTTAACTGTATGTGGACACTTCTGGATGAGATAATTTATGGCAACAAAAAACCTGCTCTTTAATTATTTGCCTAGAGTTCCAGTGAACCCCGACTTCTAACCACTCTGTGCTGTCCCTTAAAAAACAAATAAAAACATCTAATATAAAAGAGCAATATCACATTTCTCCCAGTTTACCAATCAGTCCACTTCCCAGGGGGTAGAAAAGAACCTCGAGCAAAGTGGCATAAGAGAAGACAAGACGCATTCTCAGCCATTACCAAAAAGCATTATAAGTAGGATACAGACGGGATCCACTTCTGCACGATGACCACGGGTCCCATCAGCCAACAATGTACAGGTGAGGAACTGCAGTAGCCGAAAAAGTCGAAGTGTATATAGTACAAACTGACTTACAGAAATAACCAAATATCTCTACTGGTCTGGAGAAAAGTGAATATGCAAACATGTCTTGCAAATCTATGGTTCCCTTAAAATGGTCAGAAAGTCTCCATCTTGAACTTCTATTGGAAATAAAAAATGAAGCGCCAAGTATTCAGAGAGGCCCAAGATTCACCCTGGGTCTCAAGAATAAGTGCAAACCAAGTATTGAAAAATTAAAGTCCACACAAACGTGATAGTAAACAAATAATGTCCATAACGTGAATGGTGAAAATTGAATGGTGAAACAAGGTTGGAAACCATATGGACCATCAAATCTTCATAGAAGAGAATAGGTAAATACTCTTACCAGAGCCGATGGGCCCACTTGTCAGCGACAGTGGGTCATTAGAGCATGGTATCCCCACGGGGCAAACTCGAAACTTGTCTGTAGACTCGCACCCTCAACGATCATGGATGGAATTCACAAGCTTGAAAGGTGTCGATTCAAGATGTCAAAAAAGGGGGGTTCCAGCAAAGGACTCACCATGCGGTGGTCTCAACTCAGGTAATACACAGGGCAGTATAGCAATACTTATCTGAGTCGTGGATGACAGAGGAGCCAGAAAAACATGCTCTGCCACTAATTCAGCTGCTGAAGCTGAATTAGTGGCAGAGCATGTTTTTCTAAACCATTCCATTGTAGCTCTGACTGTATGTTTAGGGTCGTTTTCCTGCTGGAAGGTGAACCTCCAGTCCAGCCCCAGTCTCAAGTCTTTTGCAGATTCTAACAGGTTTTCTTCTAAGATTTACTTCCCTGTATTTGGCTCCATCCATCTTCCTATCAACTCTGACCAGCTTCCCAGTCCCTGCTGAAGAAAAGCATCCCAACAACATGATGCTGCCACCAAAATTCAGGCTAAATTGGACCTGAAACGGTGAACCAGCACGCACTGGACCCCTGCTGTGAGCCGCATGCAGCGACGGTGTGAACCCAGCCAAAAAGGTTAAGCTTTTGCAGAGCATTGCAGCCGCGATCAATGGATCACAGGTGCAATGTCAGGCTTCTGCAAACTCTTCCTTCAGCTCACTGGCCATACCGCTGTCAGTTCAAAAGCTGAAGGAAGTGTCAGTGGACTACGAGTGCGCCGATTATCGCACTCATGTCCCATTGAGAACTACCAGTCCATCTGCTGCAGTATGAAAGATGGGACTTGTAGTTTATCACATATAAAAGATTTGCCAACACACTTACCAGCCAACCTGCAAAACAACCAAATTGACCCTGACAATTTACGGTAAAAACAGAGGGTTTTGTTTGCACTTTTAATTCAAGTGAGTCACTACTGTACGCCTTATTAGGCTAGATTACAGAATTGGTTTCTGATCACAAGCAATTGCCAAGCAGAACACACCTCAAGATAAGAGATGCCTACTTCACACGACTTCTCTTCTTTGATAGCCTCAATACGCTGGTAAAGCTCCACCATAGTTAGATACATCACCCCGGGGTCAGCCGCACTTCCCAACATCGTGTGCGTCTTCCCTGCACCTGTAGCTCCATATGCAAACACTAAATATGAGAAGAAGGAAAATAAAATGGTGAAAAGGATAGCCCTAATAGGAAAACATCACTTTTTGAATTGTGTTTTCTAGCTGTAGATTTGATTAAAGCAAGATCATTTTTTACCCATACAGCCTGAATGTTTAGCAAGGTGCAGAACATGGTTTGCTATGGACATACACATATAGGGTCAAATATGCTGCAGGCAGTAAATTTGTCAGGTTGGACAGTACATTGTGCACCTGCATGATAACACCGCTTCCTATGCACAAACCTCACTAATCTAAAGTGTCCCAAAAAAAAAAACCAGGCCAAAACTAATCTGTAAGAGAAACATAAAATCTGGAGTCTGACTACTTGCCAAGGACAATTATTTCCTTTTCAGACCCTGTATAAAAATGTTCAAATAATTTTATATTAACCACTTCAGCCCCGGAACATTTTGTTGGTCAAAGACCAGGCCACTTTTTGCGATTCGGCACTGCGTGCGATGTGGCTCCCAAACAAAATTGACGTCCTTTTTTTCCCAAAAATAGAGCTTTCTTTTGGTGGCATTTGATCACCCCTGCGGTTTTTTTTTTTGCGCTATAAACAAAAATAGAATTTTTTACTTTTTGATATAATAAATATCCCCAAAAATTATATATAAAAAAAAAAAAATAGGATTTTTGTACTCACCATAAAATCCTTTTGACGTCCATGGACTGACAGCTCTAATACTGAAACGCGTGGGTATACATCCCTGCTCGCAGGAGAAGATCTAGGCAGAATGTTAGATGTTAGAAACATACATTCTAGAAAAAACCAGAGCCAGGGGGGCGGTCCCTCCAGACATAACCCTATCTGCAGCTAGCAGCCTCAGTTCGTAACAAAGCAGTACCAACCTTAAAGAAGGGTGGGTGCTGTGTCAGTCCATGGACATCAGAGAAAAGGATTTTACGGTGAGTACAAAAGTAGGATTTTTATAACAGCTTACCTATAAAATCCTTTTCTTGGAGTACACCACGGGACACAGAGCCAATCATTACATAATGGGTTAAGGGTCACCAGCAGTGATTGGACACTGGCACAACCAATGGAAGACAGTTCCCCTCCATATAACCCCTCCCATCAGGGGAGTACCTCAGTTTTGTAGCAAAGCAGTAAGGTTCCCATAAGAAGGGGGGGACCTCTGTGTCCCGTGGTGTACTCCAAGAAAAGGATTTTACAGGTAAGCTGTTATAAAAATCCTACTTTCTTTATCGTACACCACGGGACACAGAGCCAATCATTACATAATGGGACGTCCCAGAGCAATGCTCATATGAAGGGGGGGGGAGACACAGATCAAACAGGCCGCTTGCGGACAAAAAGCCCTATACTGCTGCCTGCAGCACCTTTCGCCCGAAGGCGGAATCCTCATGTCCCTTCACATCTATTTGATAGAATTTGGAAAATGTGTGGATTGAAGACCAAGTTGCAGCTTTACAGATCTGAGTCATCGAAGCCTGGTGATGCACTGCCCATGAAGCACCTATCGCCCTGGTAGAGTGCGCCTTAACAGGAAAAGGAGGAGTCCTGTTCTTTAAACCAAAAGCTTGAACAATTACTTGTCTAATCCACCTGGAAATGGTGGATTTTGATGCCGCTTGGCCCTTCTTGGGACCATCTGGCAAAATAAACAAAACATCTGTTTTACGTATCTGAGCGGTTGCTTGCAGATACGCCTTTACCGCTCTCACTAAATCTAGAGAGTGCAATAACTTTTCCCCCGCCGTCTGCGGGTTTGGAAAAAAAAACAACACAATGTCCTGATTCAAGTGAAAAGCCGACACCACCTTAGGTAGAAAGGCCGGATGGGGTCGTAGTACGATTTTGTCCTTGTGACAAATTAGATAAGGCTCTTTACAAGAAAGAGCTGCTAGCTCTGATACTCTCCTAGCGGAGGCAATAGCAATCAAAAAAGGCCAATTTCCCGTTTAATATAATTAAAGGAATATGGCGAATAGGTTCAAAAGGTTGCTTTTGCAACACTGACAATACCAAATTCAAATCCCATGGACACAAGGGAGACCTGACTGGAGGATTTATCCTCAGTACCCCATGAAAAAGTCCAAACTAGGGAATGCGATGCCAATGGTCTCTGAAAGAAGACTGATAGAGCCGATATTTGACCCTTGATGGTACTAAGGGCTAATTTCATATCCACTCCTAACTGGCAAAAAGCAAGAATCCTGCTTATTTCCTATTTTTGTGGATTCCAACTTCTGGATTCACACCAGGAAACGTATGCTTTCCAGACCCTATGATAAATGAGTCTGGAGGCTGGCTTTCTAGCATTAATGAGCGTAGAAAGAGCCGGACCAGAGACCCCTCTCTTTTTTAAAATGTGGGTCTCAGCAGCCAGGCCGTCAAATTTAGCCTTTGTAAGGAAGGGTGGAATACTGGACCCTGTGACAGCAGGTCGTGTCGAAGTGGAAGCTTCCAGGGCCTTCCTATCGCCATCTTTACGATTTCGGCATACCAAGGCCTCCTGGGCCAGTTTGGGGCCACTAGGATTACTGGTATTCCCTCCTCTCTGATCCTGCGAAGCAGTCTTTGTAGAAGAGGGATCGGAGGGAATGCATAGATCAGTGAGAACTGATCCCATGGAGTTATTAGAGCATCTGTCCCGTAGGCTAGAGGATCTCTCGTTCTGGACACAAAGTTGTCCAATTTCTTGTTGAACCTGGAAGCTAGCAGGTCTACCTCTGGCTTTCCCCATCTCAGACATATGTCATGAAAGATCTCGGGGTGGAGAGACCATTCTCCTGGTAGTAGCTGCTGCCGACTCAGATAGTCCGCTTGCCAGTTTTCTATCCCCGGGATGAAGATTGCCGAAAGGCAAGGTACATGCTCTTCTGCCCATGCCAAGATCCGGTTCACCTCTCTTTGGGCTGCCTGACTGCGGGTGCCTCCTTGGTGATTGATGTAAGCTACTGCAGTAGCATTGTCGGATTGAACCTGAACTAGGTAGCCCTGTTACCTGTATGTCCAGGTTTTGAGGGCTAGATATACTGCCCGGATCTCTAGCACATTGATGGGCAGGATCCCCTGAGTCTTGGCCCAGGTTCCTGGGTAGAAGCCTCCTCGAATACTGCACCCCAGCCCGATAGGCTGGCATCCGTAGACACCACCTTCCAGGCCACTGGGAGGAAGCACTTTCCCTTCCGTAAATTCTTGGCTTCTAGCCACCAATTGAAGCTGTGGCGTACTTGTGAGGACAGGCGCATGGGTATATCCAGAGCTTGGCTCTTCCTGTTCCAGGAGGCTAAAATATTGCCTTGAAGCAGTCTCGAATGAAACTGGGCGTAAGGGACCGCCTCGAAGGAGGCTACCATCTTTCCCAATAGTCTCATGCAAAGGCGAATAGACGGCCTTTTGTTTGCTTTGACCTTGTGGATCAGGTCTTTCAGAGACTGTATCTTTGGCTCTGGCAGGTATACCTTGTTTTGGGCTGTATCTATGATCATGCCCAGGTACACTATCCTTCTTTGGGCCTGGAGAGAGGATTTTTGTAAGTTTATAATCCATCCTAAATGCTCCAGGTATCTTGCTGTAGTGAGCACAGCGTGATCCAATCCTTCCTTTGACCGATCTATTACCAGTAGATCGTCTAGATAGGCTGTTACCGCTATGCCCTGTGTTCTTAGGTTTGCCAACAAAGGAGCTAGCACCTTTGTGAATACTCTGGGCGCGGTGGCTACACCAAACGGCAGGGCCACAAATTGAAAGTGGCGATATTCTACCGCAAACCTTAGGAATCTTTGGTGAGCGGGGAGGATTGGTATGTGTAGATATGCGTCTTTGATATCTATGGACGCCATGAATTCTCCGCCTTTTAAAGTAGCGACCACGGATCGAATCGTTTCCATACGAAAATGGCGAACGTTCAGAAACCGATTTAGAGATTTTAGATCCAGGATGGGTCTGACTTCTCCGTTTGGCTTTGGAATCACAAAGAGGTTTGAGTAAAAACCTGAACCTTGCTCCTTTTGGGGTACCTCTGTAACCACACCTTGAGCCATTAAGCGATTCAAACCTTTGAGGAAGGATCCTCTTTTTTTTTTTTTTTGGATCCTTGGAGAGTCTTGAACCTCGGAATTGAGAAGATGGGATCTCTCGAAATTCCAATTTGTACCCTGAGGATATTGTGGATACAACCCATTTGTCCTGGGTTTCTGTCCGCCAAGTCGCTGAGAACTGACGAAGCCTTCCCCCCACTCGGCCGAGCGGGGGCGCCCATTCAATGAGAGGTTTTGGGGACTTGCTTATTGGCTCTTGCACCCCACGGCTTCTTGTTCTTCTGAGCCTGTTCTTTGGCTTTTGTGGGCGGCTGAAAAGGCCGTCGCCACTGGCTGGAGTCTGATTTCCCGGGAGCTGGGGGGAGAGTGCGTTTAAAACAAGGTCTCTTGTTTTTCTTTCTCTCAGGTAAAAGTGTCGTTTTACCACTTGATATCTTTTAGATATATTTTTCTAAATCTTCCCCAAATAGGCGTTCGCCATGGAACGGGAAACTTGCCAACAACTTTTTGCATGGGGCTTCTGCTGACCAATGCTTAAGCCAAAGTACTCTACGCATCTGTACCAGCTGGCGTGTAAGGCGTGATGCCTGTATGATAGAATCCCTCATGGCATCCACTGTGAAGCATAAGGCTTTAGGCAAATTATCCCAATTTTTAGCCTGCTATGAAGGCCGCTCCTTCAGCCCCTGCTTTACCTGTTGGCAGATGACCTGACACATACCGACTGCTGCTACTGCAGGTTGGGTAATTGAGCCGGCCAAAAGGAAGGAGGATTTCAGTAGGGATTCCAACTTCTTCTCAGAAGGATCTTTAAACACTTGTACATTGTTCACCGGACATGTCAGGTTCTTATTTACACAAGAAATAGCCGCATCTATCGAAGGCAGGCTCCATTTCTTTAAAAAAAATTCCTCCATAGGATAAAGAATGTTAAACCTTTTTGGAGGTGAGAAACGCTTATCTGGATGCTGCCAGTCTGCGTACATTAGATCCTCTAGTAAGGGATGAACCAGGAAGGAGCATTCACCTAGGCGGGATCGTAACGACTCTAGGGAGGAGACAGGTGATTCTGTTACCTCCGAAGAGGATAACTTAAATGCAGATCGCACTGTCCCTGCATAACATTGCACCTGAGACTTCAAAATCTGGGATACCGAGAAAGGCTCATCCGATATCCCTGATCCGTCTGACTCCTCATCCTCTCTGATGTAGCCTCCTCCTCATCCTCCTCTTGTTCAGGTACTTCTGAAGGGAGGTTTACCTCTGGAGGAGAACTGCTTCGCTTATTGTCCTTTTTAGAGGATTTAGCGATCAAGGTAGCAATTCTTTCCTCCAGATTGTTTAGGGCTGCTGATAAAGTGTCCTCAGTGACATATGCAGGCCCAGGCTTCACTGGGGAAGCTGCTATACCTGACAAAGGTAATGGCTCATCCTGTATAGATGCCTTCGGCAAAACAGGAGAGGAAGGTACAGATTCAGCACCGCCAGAGCCCTCAGGTGGTGGTGCTTTTTTTATCTTTTCTTACCCGCACCATCTTCCTTGGAAGGGTCACTGTTTAGGAAAAAAACAAGGTACCTAAATGCATATACTACCGTGCTTAGTTTAGCAATTACATATAGTATGCAACTTATAACACATAGCTATGCATAACATGGATGTCTTCTATGAAGTACCCAGTCCAACCACATGGAGTCTTACGTCCCTGTATTGCTGCTGTGTTTCTGTGCCCGGAACAAGAGAACTACGAACTTGCTTGATGCGGCAGTGTTTGTACACTGACAGATTTTACCTCTGGCGCAGTTTCTCGCGCCTGCGCACGCTATTGCGGCCTCCCGCCCCCCCTCCGATAAAGCGCGCTCCCGCGCGCGCGTCCTATTGCGGCCACTATGGCGCTGGCTACAGCGAGAGCGCTCTCATCTAGGCTCTCTGATCCAACTTTACCTGCCCTGCAGGAGTCTGGTCAGACTCTGGAGGAGGAGGAGCAGGGTTTCAAGCAAGCTCAGCAGCAGAAGGACCCACAGTGTGCTTTGCCGAAGCAGACACTGCCAGAGTGAGGTGAGATCTGACTCAGCTCTTTACTCCCCCCAGTGGCGGAAAAAAGGGAAGACATCCATCTTTTTTGGAAAGGTCCTTAAAAACTTAGTTTAGGACTCTAACCACTTACCTTTCCTCGCCGCAGGTTTTTTTTTTTTTAACAATTTTCACCCATCACGGCGGGCTATGTGTGCCAACCTTCAGGGATATGGGTTCCTATTTAAAGGATACCTCTCCCCTGGGCCTTGTATAAGACTCTTACCAGGACTTTTAGCGAAGTAGCGAAAGTGCTGGATCTTAGAGCCCAGTCCTCCGAAGAGAGACATTACAGGCGACGCCTCATGGGTGAGGCCCGAATCCCATCCAGTTTTGGCTTAACTTTGTAGGCGTCTTGGATGGGTCCGAAAGCATAGCTCTTTTACCCCCAGAGGGTCTCTTTGGTAGAGCTTTCCTTTAGCACCTCCTAACGCGTCCAACACCTTTCGACACTGGCGAAAAAACTGAGGTACTTCCCTGATGGGAGGGGTTATATGGAGGGGAACTGTCTTCCATTGGTTGTGCCAGTGTCCAATCACCGCTGGTGACCCTTAACCCATTATGTAATGATTGGCTCTGTGTCCCGTGGTGTACGATAAAGAAAATCCTATTTTCTCTTATCGTCCATGGACTGACACAGCTCTAATACTGAAACATGTGGGATGTCCCAAAGCAGTATCAGAAAAGGGTGGGAGCAGTAGTAAAGGAAAAACCAAACTCCACTCCAAACAAGCAGAACTCCTCAATGGAGGAGTTGCAACTTTAAACAGCGGCCTGCAACCCTTGCGGCCGAAGGAAGCATCCAAAGATGCAGCCACATCAACCTTATAGAACTTAGAAAAGGTATGAACGGACGACCGGGTCGACGCCTTGCACACACATGCAACCGACGCTTCATGTCGGAAAGCCCAGGAAGCACCAATTGCCCTGGTGGAATGCGCCGTAACCGGAAAGGGAGGTGCCTGCCCCTTAAGGCCATAGGCCTGTATAACGGTCTGTCTGATCCGCCTAGAAAAAGGTGGCAGACGACCACGCTTGGCCCGGTTTTGGGCCAGAGACAGACTCAAACAGTGAGTCAGACTTCCGAATGGAAACAGTAGCAGACAGGTACACCCGTAAGGCTCATACCACATCCAATGTATGAAGCGCAAACTCTCAGGGATGCGATGGGTGAGGACACAAGGACGGAAGAACAATGTCCTCATTAGGGTGAAAGGCCGAGACCACCTTTGAAAGGAAAGACGGTCGTGGGCGCAACACCGCCTTATCCTCATGAAGGACCAAGTAAGGCGACTTGCGGGACAAGGCCGCCAACTCAGACACCCATCGAACAGAAGTAATGGCCACTAAGAAAGCCACCTTCTGGGACAAGGCCAAGAGAGGAATCTCCCTGATATTTTAAAAGGGATGTTCTTGGAGAATCGAGAGCACCAAATTCAGATCCCAAGGAGGGGGAGGAGGCTTGACAGGGGGGGGGGGGGGAAATCACATGGCGAACCTCCTGCGCAAAGGTGCCAAGCAAGGAATGGCCCACTAGTGGTCGTTGAAAAAGACGGCCCGGGTCGAAATCCGACCCTCGATGGTACGCAAGGCCAGCTTTTGGGTCACACCACTCTGTAAGAACAGCAAAATCTTGGGAACGGAATATCAAGCTCCTCGCACATAGCGATGTAAGCCTTCCAGGTACGGTGATAAATCTTTCTGGAGGAAGACTTCCATGCCCACAACATAGATGAGATGACCGAATCCGAGAGACCTCGGCCCCTCAACACCTGGCTTTAACAGCCGTGCCAAAGCCAAGGACTGTAAAGCAGGGTGAAGTATGGAACCATGAGCCAAATAGGCAGTCACCAAGGAACGTCTGCGACTAGCCGAACTAGATCGGCGTACCAATGTCGCCGTCCCGGAGCAATGAGGATCACCGGAATAGCCTCGACCACTACTCTGCGAAGCAGGCGAGGCAACAACAGTAGCGGGGGGTAAGCATACATCAGGCGATACTGCCCCCACGGGCCACCAACGCGTCTGACGCATCTGCCCAGGTATCCCTGGACCTGGCCACGAATCTCTACATCTTGCGAGTGAGATTGTGTGGGGAGAGGGCGCTTTATAGCTCCCTTGTGCTCGCACTCCACTTCCATCCTGCCCAGCCGACAGTTGATTGAAGGTCTCAAAAATAAAATAAAATTCCCAAAGGAATAAAAATAAAATCTTACAGGAGACTGGCTCCTGAGAGAGCCACGTCTTCTCCTGCTAGGCAGAAAAAAAACTGAGGCTGCTAGCTGCAGGTAGGAGGGTTATGACTGGAGGGACCGCCCCCCTGGGCGGGGCTGTTCAGCTCTGTTTTTTTCTAGAATGTATGTTTCTAACATTCTGCCTAGATCTTTTCCTGCGAGCAGAGAAAGCGGCAAGGTCGCGAGCATGCCACTGCCGGCATTTTAAAGGGGACATACAGGTACATGCTTATGCCTGTCCGTGCCGCTCTGCCGACGGTCCTTAAGTGGTTAAAGTTCTTAAAAGGGAAAATAACGTTTTTTTTTTTTTAAATAACAAAAGTGCCGCTAGGTAGGCTTTTTATAACCAAAGAGACGGTTAGTCACTTCAGTCATAGAAGCTTCTACCCGCCTGTCAACTTCTTGTAAAAATGTATGCTGAGCCATGCATACGCAGCTCAGTGTACAGTCTGTGCCGAGACAAAGCAACTCATGTGTGCATGCATTCAAATTATGGTTTCCCAGGTCACCCAATCAAGAGGCTGGGAGAAGGAAGTTCCAGGGACAGAGCAGAGTGCTGAAATCACAGTGCTGTGGAGAATTGATTTCTTAGGCAAGTCTGCTATAATGTACACATATTCTGCTCATACTTGCACATTATGGCGGCAACCCCATGAAGGCCCAAAGTCTCGAAAAATGTTTGCAAAGGGAAAGCGATACCAACTGTGGATTAAAGTGCTGCACACCCCTGAATAGATTCACGAGAAAGGAAAAAGGTACCCCTAGGGTATATTTTTATGCAGATCCCCGGGATAATAGGTCCTACAAACCTTACAATCACCCAGGTGAATACTGCAGCAAACCTTTTTAATTTTAATTTTTGGTTGCCAAGTGGTTTATTTATTTCATACATCTAGACAGCCCAGATAACTTTTTTCTGTTTTTTCATCTTTCCCCACCCCCACATCATCCACCTCACACACCACATCCTATATTCAGCAGCCCTCAATTGGGCTTGCATAGGTTCATTGCAGCACATCACTGATTGCACACACATTTACGTCACTTTATACACTGTGCTACTTGCACATTTTATTTTCACAGTTGATCATTCTATTTTGTTTTCACATCATACTCATTAATTCCAATATAATTATAGAACATATTTTATTACATTTTTTTAGTAATTTATTTATATATTATTTATTTTTTCACAATATTTTCACTCACATTCTCTCCATTCCACTCACTATTAATCTTTATTGTATTGTTGGCATCCTTACCCTCACTGTTCCCACACCATCCTCTGATACGCTCACCTACATTTCACACTCACTCCTTTTTCATTTCACTTCGTTTCAAACAATCTTTGTTCATTCACCTGTTGAACATCTGTTGAAATATTATTTGGTTGCAACTAGCTTCATGATGGCATACTTTTATTATTTTTTCTAGGGTTGCTTGCCCTTGTTTGGGCGGTGCTTCTCTTCTCCATCTGGCCCGACTCCCCCGTTGTCCCGCCCTGTCTACCTGTCCCCCCCGTTCCAGTGTGGGGTCCTTGTTTGCGACCTCTCGTATGCCTGGGGGTGGTGCACGCATTCCATAGCCTGGTCTACGTTTACATCTTGACCTTCCCTGTTTCCTTTGTGTACCTTGGGAGATGCCTGCTCCTGGCGGTGGAGTCCATGGCGGGCCATTGGTCCCAACTCTTGACATTCATCTTGGTAACTATATTCTTTTGGATTAATGTCTCTAATAATGACTGTATATCATTAGAACCATACATGTAGTCTTGCTTGCTATTTGTTTTTTGACGAGTTTTATTTATGTGTATATTTTCTTTCATAGAGCCTATGCCTGCATACTTTTTTCCCCCTGAAGAGACCCATACCACCATAAGGGTCGAAACGCGTCGGGTTTTGCGCCAAGGCAACCATGATACTGTTGTATGAATTCATATCAATTGTACTTATGTGTGTTTAATTGACACCCTGGAGTCCATGTTTTGATTTTATACCTTGTGTCTTTTTTTGAATAAATGTTATACTCTTCTACATTCTATCGATTTCATCTATACTCATTGCTGCAGCTCAAAGCCCCTAGGGGTACACCTTTTCCTTTCTCAAAAGTCTCGAAAAATACCCTGCTAGCTTATGTTTGCTTTAAAAGTGGTTCTAAAGTCAGAAGGTTTTTGATCCTAATGCATATTATGCATGAAGATATAAAAAACCTTCAGTGTGCAGCAGCCCCCCCTAATACTTACCTAAGCCGCATCTCGATCCAGCGATTTTGCAGGAGTGCCTCAGCTGCCCAGGACTCTCCCCCTCATTGGCTGAGACAGCAGTGGGGGGCCATTGGCTCCCACCACTGTCAAAGTGAGAGAGCCATAGAGGGGGGGGGCAGAACTGTGGCTCTGTGTCTGAATGGACACACCGAGCAGCGGCTCGGCTGGGGTGCCCCCATAGCCAGCTGCTTGCTGTGGGGGCACTCAGGAGGGAGAGGCCAGGAGTGTTGACGGGGGACCCGGGTAGAGGAGGATCTAGAGCGCCCCGTGCAAAACCACTGCACAGAGCAGGTGAGGATAAAAGGTTTGTCTTTTTTAAAATACCGTATATACTCGAGTATAAGCCAAGTTTTTCAGCCCTTTTTTTTAGGGCTGAAAGTATACCCCTCGGCTTATACTCGAGTCGGTACCTGAAAATTTTGTTATTCCGCGGCCGGCGTCCATTGTTTAAATCTCGCGGCTTTCTTCTGGTCCCTTCCGCGATAGGCGTTTCCAGCAAACACTGTGTTGAGTGTTGCGCCTATCGTGGACGTTCTCTTGTCCGACGTCCGTGATTGGCGGAACACTGAACACAGTGCCTGCTGGGAAACGGAGTCCGAGAATGAGAGGATCTCCGTGATAGGCGCAACACTCAACACAGTGTTTGCTGGAAACGCCTATCACGGAAGGGACCAGAAGAAAGCCGCGAGATTTAAACAATGGACGCCGGCCACGGAATAAGATGATTTTCAGGTACACTGACTGACTCGGGCACAGGGAGGCTGCAAACGGACACAGTAAGGTGGCACAGTGAGGTTGGGCAATGGGCACAGTGAGGTTGGGCAATGGGCACAGTGAGGTTGGGCAATGGGCACAGTGAGGTTGGGCAATGGGCACAGTGAGGTTGGGCAATGGGCACAGTGAGGTTGGGCAATGGGCACATTTCCCCCCCTAGGCTTATACTCGAGTCAATACGTTTTCCCAGTTTTTGGTGGTAAAAGTAGGTACCTCGGCTTATACTCGGGTCGGCTTATACTCGAGTATATACGGTAATATAAAATTAATGAGACTTCAGTATCACTTTAAAGTGGTAAACCTCAGACAGGAAATATGAGCAAAGCATATCCCTCTATAGTGTGTACTTGTCTCAATCCAGAGCACCAAGTGTCATTTCTGTCCGCTGCTCTCTTCCTCTGCTATCAGCATGAATCACTTCTGACAAGTTTTCTTGACAAAAAAAAACACGGTGACAGGGGAGGGAGCTCCAGCCGATTGACAGCCTCAGCTTTGTTCCTGTGTAAAATCTTGGACAAGCTTTAAAATTCAGTACTCTGAACAGATGTAGGGAAGATAGGGCTGCAGATAAAACTGGTACAACGCTTAGAGGAGGATTTGTTTCCTCTCTTTGGGTCACCTGAGGTCAGGCACTTCACTGGGTATACAACCACTTTAAAAGTCAGACAATTCAGAACCCTCAAAAACAGACACTAATGTAATAATTTTTCTTATTTACCTGAACAATTGTAGCCATTCAATACACCATCAATAATCGGCTTAGTCGTGTGCTCAAAGACCTCTTGTTGCCTGCTAGTCTCGCCAAAAACACGGTCAAAGATGAACTTCAGGTCTTTCCCTTTTCGTCTGTTTCCGTCGTGACCTCGCAAACCAGAAAAGACATTTGATGTCTCAGCGTCATCTGGGTCAAATATTAGAATGTTGTGGTCCACTACTTGTACAACAGAATACTGGTTCCCTTCTTCTTCCCGTGTGTTGGGCGGGCGAACCCGAACCACAACAGACACATTGCCCTCTTCGGGGGCTGCTGCAGCAGTCATAGCAGCTGAATAAGATGCACAGCACGAGATCTCTGTGGATGGAAAAATTACATTTTAGAAAATTGATGACATCCATTAGGATCTCTTTGCAGCCTCCCAATTGGAAGACATGTATAGCCAGCTTTACTCTGCCACTGTGTTTTGTGAAAAGACGCAAGCTATGGGAAGTTAGGAACACTATGGGGTTGGTTCACATCTGTGCAGGTTGTACTTGAGTTTTTCCAAAGAATTTTGCATTTTTGACCGCTTTTAATGCTTTTTTTTTTGGCCAATAGGAAAGTATGACAGTTTTGTTCATGAAGTGCAACTTTACACACTCTGGAACTCAAGTAGTATCAAAGTCACCCTCCATGAACAGAACTGTCATACTTTTCTATAAGCCAAAAAAAAATATCCGTTGAAGTCTATTACACGCAAAAAGCAATCTGCTGCGTGGGAAAAAGTCCCGGACCCTTTCCAAAAAACAGACTCAAAACGGACAGATGTGAACTAAAAACCACAGGATCTTAAAGTGGAAGTAAACCCTCCTATCATTTTCAGGCAAGGAAGCTGCCATCTTGGCCTCTGTTTAATCTTCAACTGCCATGTTGCTGCACATGTGATCAGTTATGACACCAGCCATTGGATGGTTTGACAGTTTGGTTGAGAGCACAACCAATGTGACAGTTGGCATTCCCGGCATGCCGGGAATTTAACTGCTTTTTGAAACTGTTAAATCAATGGGTTTACTTCTACTTTAAATAGACTGTAGTGTGTTTCTGCTAAATGCACTAAAAAACAGATAGATGTGAACCGAGAGGGTTAAACTGGAGAGTGCAAAATCTGGTGCAGAAATTAATCAGCTTCCAATTTTTTTTTTTTTTTGTTAAGGCTTAATCCTGGCTCACACTGGTGCGATGCAGGAACCCACGTTCCTGCATCGCATCTCACACTGCTCTCTGAAAACTGCTGTGGGTGTCAAATTGGTTTGCAGATCGCAGTGCAAACTGAAATCGTATAGGAATTGGATCTCATTGGGTGTGAAACCCATGTGATCCAATTTCAGTGCGGACCAAAAAAAAAGAAAGTGGTCCTGCACCATTTTGGTGCGAATGCCATGCGATTTCAGCCATACAGTTTCACATCGCACAGACATTGCACCAGTGTGAACCGGGCCTTAATTGAACAAGCTGAAATTAAAAGCCGATTGGCTTCTATGCACAGCTGCACTCTCCAATTTGAGTAAATCAAGCCCACTGTGTGTCTGCACATCAGACTGTAGATCAGATCTGGAGTGCACTTGATAGGGTGACAACTCTTCTCCTGCAAAGAAAACCTAGGATCAAGCATTGTCAGCATGTGCCAGGACTCCAAATACATTCCGATAGGTTAACTGGCTCCTGTCTTAAAAGTTACCCTGGTATGATATTCTACTAAAGTTTTTCCCAAAAATGTGACAAATAAATACATCTTCAAAAAAACTTGCCATGCCTCTTACTAAATACCTTGCACTGTCTACTTTCCAAAAAAGGGATAATTTGGGTGGTGTTATTTGTACTGTCCTGACATTTAAGGTCTCAAGATATGAGATAGGCAGTCAGTGCATCATGATTGATCAGTTTTCAGATATACAGTATATACAGTACCATATTTTGTGAACGCTCTCCTACAGACTAAATAATTTACACTGGATTTGGTTTATTTTCACCAAAGAAATGTAGCAGAATACAGTTTGGCCTAAACTTCTGGAAAAAAAAAAATGGTTTGCAAAATGTTATAATAGAATCAAAATCCAGCAAGAAAATAAAATTTAAAAAAAGGGGGCGTGGCTAGCCGGCGGAGTGGATGGCTGCACACCGAGACAGCTCCCCTCCACCTAGGGCCATCAGGGACAGATACAGCGACTCAACGCCTTGGATCACACCACCAGCAGGCTCACACAGTGCGGGCACACTCCCCGATGCCATTTCGGAAGAGAAAAGGAGAGCGTTAGGCTGGGGAAAATGATCGACTTCTTCCAGCTGCCGCGCCGCTACAACAACCAAAATGGCGCCGGCGGCCCTGCAGGGTCAGCACGCGGCTCTCGCTCGCAGCGCAGCACAGCACGGCATGGCCCATCAGTCGGATCACGGCCGAAATAACAACAGGCAGGGGCATGGGTACTACTCCCCACCACCATCGGCATCCTCTAGCCCAGCTAAGAGCAGGCAGAAGACACCTGCCTCACCAGAAGACGCGGAAGAGGTAAGCTGCTTAAACTCTTTATTAGACGATACCAGGGAGTTACAAGACTCCATAACTGACTTTCCATCTACCAATCAGCCAGTCACGGACACCATGCTTAAAGACATGGTGTCCCTGCGCTCCACATTGCATGCAGATAGAATGGCAATAACACAGAGGTGTCTGCGGTCACCAAGAGAGTAACCCGTATTAAATCCAAAATGGGGGAATTTGCATTTACTTTCAACGACCTGGTTGATGCCCATAATGACAGGGACGACGAACTAGTGAGAATAAAAACCAAAATTGGCAGATTTAGAAGACCGATCAAGACGAAACAATATTAAAATCCGGGGGATTCTCGAATCCATCAAACCTCCAAACCTGAAAGATTATTTCACTAACCTCATGAAAGCAGCGCTTCCTGAAGCACCGCTAGAGGATCTCGTCATTGATCGTATACACAGGCTGCCAAGGCCCAAAACACATTCCCCCTCACCTATCCAGAGACACTATAGTCCGGATTCACTTTTACCACATCAAAGATCAGTTTATGATGTCCACAAGACGCCGTGATAATCTGCCTCTAAACTTGCAGGAACTGTCCTTCTTTGCCGATTTATCAGCTTTTACCATGCAACAACGCAGGCAACTGGCTACCATTACTAAACCCCTGAACAACCACCACATTGCCTACCGCTGGCTATACCCTGCCAAACTGCTGGTAACAAAAGATGGCACAACACACAAAATAACCAGTGTTAAGGAAGGTCTCCGCCTTATGAGAGAATGGCAAATCATCGAGTCAAACGCAACCAAGGAAGATCGCCATCACTCACCTCTATCATCCCGTGCCAACTCAGATGCTGAAACCGTGCCAACTCAGATGCTGAAACAGGCTAAGCACTCACTTTTGTGACACCCTATTAACCCACTCTCTGATGGCCCAGGAGAATGCCACAAAGTTTTTTCTGCTACCCCTCAAGTTATATCGGTTAACTTTCCGCACAGATTCTAAACGGAATCGCTCTTTTTTTTTAACTTTCCTTTTGTCTTTCATCTAAACAGTCATCCCCTGTAGGGTTTTTCCAGGACGGACTTCCACTTCGGGACACTGGGACGTTATTCAACTACATCTTCCAGCACCGCATATCTACTTACCACTAGGGCTGCAACTAACGATTATTTTCATAATCAATTAGTTGGCCGATTATTATTTCGATTAATAACCTTTTTTTTTTTTTTTTAAGAAGAAGAAGGGGGAGTCGCAATAGCCATCAAAGGTTCCATCCAATTCAAACACTTGGATACTCACCTAGACAAAAATCGGGCAGATATATAATTCTCATTTGCGAAATTAACAAAGTCAAGTATACATTGGTCAACCTCTACCTCCCAAACACAAAACAACTTACCTTTTTAAGAAAGATCTGGAAAAAGGTCTCCTCCATATGACAAGGGCATGTGATCCTGTGTGGGGACTTTAATACAATTCCAGATAAGGACTTGGATCTCTCAAGTTTCACACAAATACAACGCAGGGCAACGCTAGCTCAGTTTATCGCATCATCTGGATTGTTTGACGTATGGAGATGCCATCATTCAGCAGTGTGCACCATACGTACACCAATGTGCACCATACAAACTCACGTATAGATCCATTTCTGGTAGAGAAGTTTATGCTGCAAAATATTGCCAAATCTGAGATACAGGTTATTACATGGTCTGATCACGCCCCTATTTCCATCAGTGTGGGGGAGCACCACATCGAAACCAGGGCAAATAGATGGCGCAATGACATCTACTCCCTTTCTCAACCCGAAAACACAAAACAAATTCTCTGAGCTCTTCGAGCTCAACGCCCCTTTGGTTACACATGAAAAAGCCCAAAACAGGGGACAGACGCCAACCCAAAATTCATAGCAGACGCCTTCAGCTATTATGAATCGCTCTATAATGTCAAAAACGACCCGATACACATCAGCCAACGGATGACATGATATCCGACTTCCATACGTCAGTAAACCTACCTACACTCTCACAAACAGACCTATCCCAACTAAATCAACCCTTCACAGTACCAGAAATAGAGAAATTAGTTAGAAGCTTGCCCGACAATAAAATCGCCGGGTCCTGACGGTTATTCATCCAAATACTACCAACTATTCAATACTGTCCTCATACCTAAAACAGGTCTTTGATGCCACAATGTCCAAAGCTTCCTTTCCACCCGAAATGCTTACGGCCACAATAGTTACCTTGCCCAAACCAGGTAAAGAACCCAACGCACCACAAAACTTTAGACCGATTTCTCCATTAAATGTCGATGTTAAATTATATGCCAAATTACTTGCTAACAGACTGTCAAATCTGCTGCCGAAACGTATTAATCACAATCAAGTGGGATTTGTATTTGGCCGCCAAGCTACTGATGCAACAAGAAGAATGGTAAAACCTCATACACCTGGTGGAAAAATAAAGAAGGCTTTCTCTGCTTCTCACATTGGATGCATAGAAGGCCTTCGGTAGAGTGCACTGGGGGTACCTAAACAGAGTCCTAGAAAAATTTGGTCTGATGGGTCCGATCCAAAAAAACATATTAGCACTATACTCCTCCCCCTCCGATTACGTCTTCACAGAAGGCACGTTCTCCAAAAACTTCCATATAACCAATGGGACTAGACAGGGATGCCCCTGTCCCCATTGATTTTTGCCCTAGTCATGGAGCCCTTGGCGGAGAAAATCAGATCCCATCCATTAATTCAAGGCATCCTTTCCCAGGGCAAACAACATAAAATCTCACTTTTCGGATGATGTCATATTGACACTATACAACCCATCCATCTCCCTACCGGCAGCCCAGGAAATACTCCTCCTATTCAGTAAAGTGGCCTACTATAAAGTTAATGCCTCCAGGTCAAGCATTTTGAGTGTAGCAATCGACAGAGCCACCAAAACATCCCTGCAACACGATCTGCCATGCCCAAGGACCACAGACTCCATAAATTATCTGGAAATTCACCTAACTTCTCCACTCTCCAACCTATACAGCAGGGTTTGACAAGTTTGCTTGGAATCTAGGAGCCAGCTAAAAAAGATAGGAGCCAGGAACGCACCCCGTCCCACCGAGCTTGCTTGCAGAAGCGAACGCATACGTGAGTAGCGCCCGCATATGAAAGCGGTGTTCAAACCACACATGTGAGGTATCGCTGCGATTGGTAGAGCAATAATTCTAGCCCTAGACCTCCTCTAACTCAAAACATGCAGCCTGTAGAATTTTTTAAACGTCGCCTATGGAGATTTTAAAAGGGTAAAAGCTTGTCGCCATTCCACGAGCGGACGCAATTTTGAAGCGTGCCATGTTGAGTATCAATTTACTCGGTGTAACATCATCTTTCACAATATATTAAAAAAAAAAAAAATTGGGCTAACGTTACTGTTGTCTTGTTTTTTTAATTAAAAAAAGTGTATTTTTTCCCAAAAAAAGTGTGCTTGTAAGACCGCTGCGCAAATATGATGTGACAGAAAGCATTACAATGACCGCAATTTTATTTTCTAGCAAAAAAAAAGGCTATATGAAGCTATTTAAACCAGCCACCCCACACTCACCATTAGGCAAAAGGCGCCAGATGACGGCTGCAAACACTTCCTTCTCTTCTCCACTTTGGGAAGGAGATGGGCAGACAGTAAAAAACAGGCAGGAAGCCCCATTAGCATTGCTGCTTTTTCTTCTCGTCATACCAACGGCCACCACAAGGCTGCAAAGCCGTGGCCTCAATTACACGCGAACGCGAGCGCACAGGATACCCCAGCTGTGCCGCGCCAGGTCGCTAATTCTAGTCGCAATTGCGACCTGGCGCACGGGGTTTGTCGAACCCTGCTATACAGGGCCAACTATGTCCCACTTATTTCCTCAATTCAACAGAAAATATGCATAATTCAAAAACACTTTCTCTCCTGGTCTGGACGCCTAGCTGTGTACAAGAGGTTACTACTTCCAAAAATAATTTATTACTTTAGGGCACTCCCGATTCCCATACCCGCCACCTTCTTTACGTCTATACAAAGACAAATGTCAAAATTTATATGGGCAGGAAGTAGAGCTAGATGTCCCCCTATTCTACAGAGGAAACACAAAGCAGTGGAAGGGATGGGTCTACCCGTTTTAAAAGATTACTATATAGCAGCTATACTGAACCAAGTCAGAGGCTGGTTTGCGAACACAGACACAAAACCATGGTGTCAACTGGAACACGCATGGCTATCTCCAGTCACTGCTTTCCCTTCTTATAGTGCATAACCTGCCCCACACAGTGATCATGATAGACCACCCTACCATACAAGCATCGATCCAAACATGGGCCTATTTGAGAGAGGCAGAGAACCCCACCTCAATGTCTACCAACATCCCCATCCCATTAGAATCTCTTAAATGGATAATCCGGAACATATCCCTGACCCAATGGATAAGTAAAGATATCCATCATCTAAAAGACCTCACCATTGATGGCAAAATGATGCCCTTTTTACAGACATACAAAATAAATACCAAATTCCACCTTCAGAGCTCTTCACGTATGCCCAGATCTCTTCATTGTATCAACAATTAAAAACTACCCACGCATAAATCTTTACGCAAATGTGGAAATACCTGCACCCCACTAACCCAAAGGCGAAAGGTATATCCCTGATATACTCAACTCTAAATTCACTTTTGTCAAATCCACCCCCCTACTTAAATGGGAAAGAGAATTAGGCAAAGCATTCTCAGATAAACAATGTTCTCACATTGCTCTAACTAACTATGAGGAACTAGCACAAAAATTCCTTCTAAGATGGCATAGTTGCAAAATTCTTTGAAACCAATTCAAACCAATGCTGGAGAGGATGTGGTCAAGCAGGTACACTGACACACGTGGTATGGGCGTGTCTCCACCTCCCCAGTTTCTGGTCAGAAATATTCAAATTAATTTCATGGGTCACTGGAGTCTTTGTACATCCCAACATTGAACAATCTACTACTGAGTATTAATATGTCTGGGTACCCAATGTCTGTTAGATCAATAGCCATGCATATACTCTTTGCTGAACGATCAGCAGTAATGGGTAAATGGAAAACAAATGAAATCCCTAGCATAAGAGAACTCACCACGAAGGTCAATATCGTAGCTGAATATGAAAAGATCCTAGCATACAGAGACGGAACTAATGGTAAATATGACTCTAATAACTGGTCCTTATGGAAAACCTTTGTACGTTCACTTTAAATGACCTAACCACCGTTTCTCCTTTCTTTCCTTGTATTAAAGAGGTTCAAGTTGTACCACACTGTTTTCACACCTTGTTCGTACACCCACCGATACCGATTGCAGGAAGAATTAATAGATTAAGCTTTTTTACACCCTCGCAGCTCAAGCTCTTATTTTTTTTTCTTTCTGTTTCCATTTACGTTTCCTTTTTCTTATGTTTGAGGATAGAATGACTTATTGGGAATTACGGTTCCAGGTATAACCACATAACCTTGTTGTAATCAGTTGTACATGTATTTTCATGCTAAAGACTCTTTGTCTTAATTTCCTCTATTCTCTGTATGTTGATAAAACTCAATAAAAAACTATTTGAATAAAGAAAAAAAAACAACAGTGGTGAATAAATACCACCGACAGAAAGCTCGATTTGTGGGGGGGAAAAAAAAAAATTATAAAAATGTCACATGGTTACAATGTAGCAAGACCGTGCAATTGTCATTCAATGTGTGACAGCGCTGAAAGATGAAAAATGGCCTGGGCAGGAAGGGGGTGAAAATGCCAGTATTGAAATGGTTAAAGCTGCAGTCATGATCCATATTGCACACTTATGTCAGTCTAGCCTGGCACAAGATCAGTATGCATAGCTCATACCTGAGGAAGCTGACAATCACTGCAGTACCTTCCAGGCGTTGTGCTGAGCGGCTGTCCTTTTGCATAGTAAGGTCGCTCACTTGACACGGTCTCCATTCACAAAATGTCTTGTTTTTTTCAATACAATGTGTTGTTTGATTGGTGGAGAGGAGGGGCGGTTGTGTCATAATCTCCACCATGTCCAATCACAGAACTCTTCGTATTCATAAAAAAAATAAAACAAATACAGTGTTCTGTATGCCGGCAGTGCCAAGTGAGCGGCCTCCTATGTGTGAAGAGGGGAAGTTGCTCAGCACAGGACCTGGAAGATCACAGCTATCACAATATTTAGTGCTGATCACCATAGTGATTGTCTCTCAGCAATTCGATATTACATACCTTTGTGCAAATCTGGACCATAGTAACCAAAAATGGAACTTGCGCTTTTTGGAACCCACCCCCCCTCCGGTGTCGCATTTGGCACCTTTCAGGTGGGAGGGGGGGGGGGAGCAAATACCTGTGTAATACAGGTATTTGCTCCCACTTCTGGGCATAGATACCCGCAGGTGGCACGGGTATCTACGCCACTTCCTTCGTCCCCCACCGCTGTCTTCTGGGGGAGACACGCAGGTCCCAGAAGACAGCAGGGACCAGTGAAATCGTGCATGCGCAGCAGGGAACCAGGAAGTGAAGCCGCAAGGCTTCACTTCCTGATTCTCTTCCCGAAGATGGCGGCGGCAGCACACGAGAGCCGATCGATAGATCGGCTTCCGGTGCCGACATCGCAGGTGCCCTGGACAGGTAAGTGTCCTTATTTTAAAAAGTCAGCAGCAGTATTTGTAGCTGCTGACTTTAAAAAAAAAAAAAAAAAAATGAAGATATGCCGGACCTCCGCTTTAAGGCTCATTTACACTTGTGATTGGGAGGCGGTAAAAACACACAGTTGAGTCACATTTTTATTGCTCCTCCTTACAAAAAGCAAAGCTTTTTTATTTACAAAATTGTTGGCACCCCAGAAATTTTTTCCAGAAAATCAAGTATTTCTCACAGAAAAGTATTGCAGTAACATGTTTTGCTATACACATGTTTATTCCCTTTGTGTGTATTGGAACAAAACAAAAAAAAAAAAAGAAAAATTGGACATAATGTCACACAAAACTCCAAAAATGGGCTGGTCAAAATTCTTGGCACCCTTAGCTTAATATTTGGTTGCACAACCTTTGGAAAAAATAACTGAACTCAGTCGCTTCCTATAACCATCAATAAGCTTCTTACACCTCTCACCCGGAATTTTGGACCACTCTTCCTTTGCAAACTGCTCCAGGTCTCTCTTATTGGAAGGGTGCCTTTTCCCAACAGCAATTTTAAGATCTCTCCACGGGTGTTCAATGGGATTTAGATCTGGACTCATTGCTGGCCACTTTAGAACTCTCCAGTGCCTTGTTGCCATCCATTTCTGGGTGCTTTTTGACGTATGTTTGGGGTCATTGTCCTGCTGGAAGACCCAAGATCTCGGACGCAAACCCAGCTTTCTGACACTGGGCTCTACAGTGCGACCCAAAATCCTTTGGTAATCCTCAGATTTCATGATGCCTTGCACACATTCAAGGCACCCAGTGCCAGAGGCAGCAAAACAACCCCAAAACATCATTGAACCTGTAGGTACTGTGTTCTTTTCTTTGTAGGCCTCATTCCGTTTTCGGTAAACGGTAGAATGATGGGCTTTACCAAAAAGCTCTATCTTGGTCTCATCTGTCCACAAGACATTTTCCCAGAAGGATTTGGCTTACTCAAGTACATTTTGGCAAACTGTAGTCTTGCTTTTTCATGTCTCTGTGTCAGTAGTGGGGTCCTCCTGGGTCTCCTGCCATAGCCTTTCATTTCATTTAAATGTCGACGGATAGTTTGCGCTGACACTGATGCTCCCTGAGCCTGCAGGACAGCTTGAATTTCTTTGGAACTTGTTTGGGGCTGCTTATCCACCATCCGGACTATCCTGCGTTGCAACTTTTCATCAATTTTTCTCTTCCGTCCACGCCCAGAGAGATTAGCTACAGTGCCATGGGTTGCAAACTTCTTGATAATGTTGCGCACTGTGGACAAAGGCAAATCTAGATCTCTGGAGATTGACTTGTAACCTTAAGATTGTTGATATTTTTCCACAATTTTGGTTCTCAAGTCCTCAGACAGTTCTCTTTTTCTCTTTCTGTTGTCCATGCTTAGTGTGGCACACACAGACACACAATGCAAAGTCTAAGTGAACTTCTCTCCTTTTTATCTGCTTTCAGGTGTCATTTTAATATTGCCCACACCTGTTACTTGGCCCAGGTGAGTTTAAAGGAGCATCACATGCTTGAAACAATCTTATTTATCCACAATTTTGAAAGGGTGCCAAGAATTTTGACCAGCCCATTTTTGGAGTTTTGTTTGACATTATGTCCAATTTGCTTTTTTTCCTCCTTCATTTTTGTTTTGTTCCAATACACACAAAGGGAATAAGCGTGTGTATAGCAAAACGTGTTACTGCAATACTTTTCTGTGAGAAATACTTGATTTTCTGGAAAAATTGCTGGGGTGCCAACAATTTCGGCCATGACTGTAGTTTTGGATAGCATGAAGAGGGATATGATCGCTTGTCAGTTTTTTTTGCTGTCTGTGCCCCACATTAACCACTTCTCCACCAAGGACGTCATATGACGTCCTTGACTTTGAGGGGGGATATCTGAATGATGCCTGCAGCTACAGGCATCATTCAGATATCATTCTGTCATGCCCACGATTCTGCGCACCATAAGAATGATCATAGCAGCAGTTCTGCAGCTTGATCGTTCTTATAGGCGACGGGAGGGGACATCCCCCCCCTCCCGCCGCCATCCGGTGCTTCTCCGGGCTCTCCCGTGCCATCGGGGACCCGGAGAACAAATCGGCCAGCTCACGACGATAGAGATTTCCGGTGACCAGATGATCACCAGTCGTCTCTATTACCGTCGGAGTCCCGGGCGCGACGTTGTGACTAGGGCCGAAACTACTAATCGATTAATCGACAACTAATCGATTATGAAATTAATAGATTACTATTTTAATAATCGATTAATCGGCCAGTAACATAATGGGTTAAAAAAAAAACGAAAATTAGCGCTTTATAGAACAAAAAGAGCAAATAATCACTACTGTTAATATATTAATACCAAAAATCTTTGTACATTCGCTGAAGGAAAGAATGTTGTTTGAAATTTTCACTTGCTTTTAACATTCAGTTTTAAAATGAATGTAATTTCTGAACGAAAACCACATACACTGTCTGAAAATTCCTTTGACCAAGAAGTTTTTCATTATTTCTGAACTTTCCTGTCACTGTGGTTGAAAACAAACGTGGATTTGACCCCAATGACAATTAGAAAATTGAACGAACGTTTAAAAAATGTATTTATTTTTTTTGAAGTTGTATAGCCAAACTTTTTTTAAGGTTTTAAGGTTATTAACCGATTAATCGAAACAATAAATCGGCCCTAGTTGTGACGTCACGCCCGGTACCCGGAAGTAAACCAAGCCGCAATTGCGGCTGTCAGCATGAGATCAGTGAATTTTTTTCACTGGGGTCTTATTGACCTGCATATCTCCATAAAGAAAGACCTGTCACAATGATTCCTATTACAAGGGTTGTTTACATTCCTTGTAATAGGAATAAAAGTGATCTAAAAACAAAAAAAAAAAATGTAAAATAAAGTGTCAAATATAAATAAAATTCAGTAAAAAAAAAAAAAAAAATTTTTAAAACACCGCTGTCCCCGGTAGCTCGCGCTCAGAAGCGAACACGCATGCAAGTCCCGCCCACATATGTAAACACTGTTCAAACCCCACATGTGAGGTATCGCCGCGTGCGGTAGAGTGCGAGCAACAAATCTAGCACTAGACCTCCTCTGTAACTTGAAAATAGTAACCTGTAAAAAAAAAAATTAAAGCGTCGCCTATGGAGATTTTTAAGTACCAAAGTTTGATGCCATTCCATGAGTGTGCACAATTTTAAAGCGTGACATGTTAGGTATCTATGTACTCGGCGTAACAGCATCTTTCGCATTATACATAAAAAAAAAAAAAAATTGGGCTAATTTTACTGTTTTGTTATTTTTTAATCCGTGAAACCGTTTTTTTCCCCCCAAAAAAAGGTGTTTGAAAAATTATTGCGCAAATACCGTGCAAGATAAAAAGTTGCAATGACCGCCATTTTATTCCCTAGGGTGTCTGCTAAAAAAAATATATATATAATGTTTGGGGGGGTTCTGATTAATTTTCTAGCAAACAAATTATGATTTTTACATGAAGGAGAGAAGTGCCAGAATAGGCCCGGTGGAGAAGTGGTTAAGGAGATTCTATTTGTCCTGTTTACCATTATCATTGAAAGTAAAAGAAAATCCCAAATTTTGGGTTGTCCCCAGAAAATTATTAGAGGGGTTATCTTCCAATCAGGACACTAGTTCTGGTGGCCTGGGGGTCCCTAAGGAATTTTCCTACTTTGCAGGGATTTCATCTCACTTCCTGTTTGGCTATAAGACAGGAAGTGAAGGGAAATCTCTGCAGTGGAACACGGACTGTAGGGGAAAAAAATTGACAGGGGTTATAACCCTTCCTTACTCCAAAAATGGAAGAAAAAAATTTGCCTAGGGTTCTACTTTAAGTTGCAAAGGCAGCGGACAGGGGCATTCACATGCTGCAGAAAAAGTTACCCCCCCCCCATCATCATGTTCAACAGGCAGTACCACAGCCAAACACAAACGGTCTGCACCCCAACCACATGCAATTCACGTGTCTACACAGGGAGGAAGCAACATATCTCCGCCTCTCTGTCTGTTGAACACCTCCGAAAAGTTATCTGAAATCAATCCCTTTTCAGAGACCTGGTAAAACAGAAGTGAGAAGATTGAACTGTTTAAAAATAAAGAACTAAGCTCCGGTTCACACTATGAATGGCACAGGTACATGCTGTGCGATTCAGTGCAGTGTGATTTCACCCTTTTCATTTTGAATGAGCTCAAATCGCACCGTACCAAACGTAGTGCATGAAGTGCTTTTGGAAATGCTCTACAACTGGATTTCCTGATACTTTAGTACTATGCGTTCCGGTGCGGGCAAACGCACTGCGTTTGTGACCTGCATTTGAGGCGTCATTAAATGAAAGTGATAGTAAAGTCTTTTGTTTAAAAATAACAAACATGTTATACTTACCTGCTCTGTGCAGTTGGTTTTAAACAGAGCAGCCCCAATCCTTCTCTTCTCAGGTCCCACCGGCGCTTCTGGCCTCTCCCTCCTATTAAGTGCCCCCACAGCAAGCAGCTTGCTATGGTGGAACCCAAGCCAAGCCCCTGTGTGTCCATTCAGACCCTGAGCCGTGGCCCGGCCCCCCCTCTCCTATTGGCTCACCAATTTTGATTGACGGCAGCGAGAGCCAATGGCGCCCCTGCTGTGTCTGAGCCAATCAGGAGAGAGCTCCCAGGCAGCCAAGCCTCTTGTGCACATTGTTGGATAGAGATGGGTTTAGGCAAGTATGAGGGAGGCTGCTGCACACAGAAGGTTTTGTTATCTTCATGCATAAAATGCATGAAGATAAAAAACCTTCTGCCTTTACAACCACTTTAAAGCGGAGCTAAAGTCTCCTGTGAAAAAATTTAATAAAAATTCAGCAGCTACAAAACCTGTAGCTGCCGACTTAAAAAAAAACAGCCACTCACCTGTCCCACGATCCAGTGGTGTGCCCACCCCAGTCAGTGTCACTCGCTGTCTCCTTTCCTGGGCGCCAACATCTTCACTATAGGCACCCGGCTGTGACAGCTTGCTGCTTCACAGCTGGGTGCCCACTGCACATGGGTGAGCCACGCTGCGCATCATGAATGGATGCAGTCTTATGGGATCTGTCAGTGTCCCAGAATACTGAGGGGGGGGGGGAGGAGGAGGAGAACTTCCTTTTAAGACCGCCTAGGCCAGATGTTTTTTGGAACTACATTTCCCATGATGCTCAACCACACTGCAGAGTGCATGAGCATCATGGGAAATGTAGTTCCAAAACATCTGGGGTGCCAAAGTTTGCCATCACTGGCCTAGGTGGTTGGAATGGAGGTGGGAGCGTGTACCTGTCAAAAGCGGGTACCCGCTCCTCAAAAGTGACAATTATTCAAAGAGGAGCGAGGGGGGCAAGTCCATAAAACTGAACTTCAGCTTTTAGGTGGAGCTCCACTTTAACATTGACACTCGCGACAGATCACAACTGCAGTGCGTTTTGAACACGGTGTGGCAGATGTAGACGTAATGTACTTCAGTCTAGTGTGCCTAAAGGCATCTACCCCCCCCATTTTGGATATAGTAAGGGAGGGTTAGAACCCGTCCGTTTCATTTTGGCCATCTGAGATTTCCCATCACTTTCTGTCCTAGAGCCACAACAGGAAGTTGGAGAACAGAGAACACAACAGGAGAAGAAATCCCTGCACAAAAAAAAAAAAAAAAAGGAAATCACTAGTGTCCCCGTTGGATGATTTCCTCTCTATTCCTGTTCTAGTGTCAACACAATTTGTGGATTTTCTTTTACTTTCAATGAGAACAGTAAATAGGACAAATAGAGGGGGTGAGTCTCCCTAATGGGGGTACAGACAGGGAACAAAACCTGACAGGGGGTCTAATCCCTCTCCACTCCTCTATACAAAACTAAAAATAAAGGAAAGCTTTGCCTCTAATTCCATTACTAGCGATAAATGAAGGTGTTGGGTGCAGACATGGTAGGGAGTCACTGATTGGCTGGGGAGATTGTAAAGAAGGTGCTCTGTAGTCCCATGAAGAGTATACCCCCCCCCCCCCCTCTCAATCTACTGTATACAGTTGTCAGCGGGATCAGTGCACGGTACACTTCTCCTGTACAGCATGCCGCCTCCGCTCTGCACACGGTGTACACTCTCCTCACACTGCCTCCCCCGCACCGTGACACGTGACCACTCACCAGCCGGGACGATGACAATCAGGAACTATAAGAAGACGGATTAATATTCCTCCGTGTTGTTATTATTTTCATTATTCCTATGGATCCCCTTCATCCCCGCCCACTCCTTCCACACTTCCGCCAGACTAAGTTCAAATCGCGCGGGCACGTCCGAGCGTGTCTACTGATTGGTCAGAGGTTCTCCGTTCTGATTGGTGGGCGTAAGGCAAGGCAGCGTGAAGAGAGATGTGCTATGTGTTCATTGCGGGCGGGCTACTATTGTGTTTCTCATAGTGAGAGGACGTGTGTGCCGCATAGTGAGGGCCTGAGGTCCCCTCATAGTGAGGGGATAGCTCCCAACTGTCCCTGATTTGGAGCAATGTCCCCCATTCCTCCTCATTTGTCCCTCATTTTGGTCTGATCCATATAGATGTATATAAAAACAAGATTTGGTTAAACCCAGAAGTGCTTTTTTACCTCTACTATTCCTTTATATTGGTTTTTGGAATTTACAAATGCAGCAATTTAGAAATCAAATGAAAAGTTTAGCACTGGAAACATTTTTTGATAGATAAAAAGTAAATTTCTCTTATCATCCATGGACCGACACCGCGGCTCTTAATCGCTGAACGTGTGGGTATATGTCCCTGCTCGCAGGAGAAGATCTAGGCAGAATGTTAGATGTTAAAACATTCTAGAACAAACCAGAGCTGAACAGCCCCGCCCAGGGGGGCGGTCCCTCCGGACATTACCCTCCCACCTGCAGCTAGCAGACCTCAGTTTTTTTCTGCCTAGCAGAAGAAGACGTGGCTCTCTCAGGAGCCGGTCTCCTGGAAGATTTTACTTTTGAATTTTATTCCTTTGGGAATTTTATTATTTTATTTTTGAGACCTTCAATCAACTGTCGGCTGGGCAACAGGTTGGGTACACTGGTATCCTCGTAGTCTTCCCTGTCCGACCATCGAGCGTGCTGATCCTCGCCTTGTGTGCGTGAGACTCAGTTCACGACATACCCCATGACTCCAGGGGTGGCCGGGTGGCTTTTATGCTCCCGCGGTCCTCACAAGATTGAACAGTACCTACTGTATCTTTCGCGGTGGACCGGGCCGACAGCTACGCAGTACGACTCTGTGATAGGTCTGTCTGAAACAAGCCAGTGGGTCCCTCTATTGGCACCGAGGGTGTTCTCCAAGGTGCTTGCGGGACGGGTAAGTAGTCACTCCTGCTGCAAGGTGAGTACATGCTGGCTGTGTTTCTGTGTGTGTGGGGGGGGGTTCTCCCTGTCTCCCCCTGTTATGCTGCTCTCTGCACCCTGTTCTGCTGCTGCGCTGTGTGGGGATGCTTGGGGGGTCACTCTGCCCGGGGGGACTGTTAATGTGTTTTGGAAAGTGTTCTGGGGGACTGTGTGCTGTTTTTTCGTGCGCCATTGGCGCAGTGTTTTAAATGTAAAAAGTGCGCCATCGGCGGCCATTTTGCCGCAGCTCAAATCAGTTATACAGGCGTCCGGTGGCCATTTTCTTATAGCCGCGGCGCTTTCAGTTTCGTTTTCGGCCTCTAGCGGCGCTGCTGAATGGCGCAAACTCCACATCTCCTCACAGATTTTTCACTCTCCTCAGGCTCGCGCTACAGCGCGGCTCAATACAGTGGTACCGAGCGGTCCCTAGAGGTGGTGAGTACTCCAGGTATCCCCTCCTCAGCCCCAGCATAGCCAGTGGGTGGGCTGTATTATTCACTGTAATGGTGAATAAGGTCTTTAGAGGGTGGCAACATGGAGTCTTGTTCACCTGTTTTCTTCACACTTGTTAGAGACAACTGGAAGTGCTCCTGCACCTGCGGTCCTTATGGACCAGTTGTCGGCAGTCCTGGTATCATTAATCTGACCAGGAGGGAAGCAGTGTGTGAGTGCAAAGGAGCAAATAAGCCCCTCTCCCCACTTTATTTAAAAAAAAAAAAGGGGGGGGTGTGCGCTGATTCAGATATGGGCCTAGCCACTACCGCTCAGGACCCTAGCTCTGAATATATTTGATGGTTTTGAACAGGACATTCCTTGCAAGGAAAACTCCAGTTCTGTGTCAGTAAATGACAGGGTGCTTGTTAGTGAACTCATTGATGCGGTGAGGGACACTCGCAAGCTAAATGCTGCGGATGCAGAACCTCAGGTGGACAGTCTCCTCTGGTTCCTTAGGGCCGGGCCCTCTAAAAAAGTGTTTTTTCCATATGTACCTTTCTTTGACCAGCTCATTGATGAGGTCTGGGGAAAAAGGCGCAGAAGACTTTTATGGTCCCGCGGCGTTTGCCTATCAGATACCCCTTTGAAGATGCCCTACTTAAAACGTGGGCTTCTCCCCCAGTGGTCGACCCTCCAGTCGCCCGGTTGAACAAGGCCACCACTCTCCCGATGGAGGGGACTCCTGCATTTAAGGACCCCACTGACAGGAGGTCAGAAGTGGTGAGCAGAGCCATGTTTGCCTTGTTGGGGTCCGCCTACGGCCTGTGGTAGCGGCGACCCTTGTGTCTCAGACACTTACGGGTTGGGCAAAAAATTTTTGCACCAAACTGTACAGGAGCATAATCTTCCTCCAGACACTATTGCTCTGGCCCACCTAATGGTGCAGGGTGCCACGTTAGACGCGGCCCCTTATATCTCAGGGCCTCTGTCTTGGCGGTGGTATTGCATTGTCTGATCTGGTTGAAATGCTGGTCTGCTGGCCTAGCTTCTAAAAAAGCCTCTGACGGATCTACCATTTAAAGGTCGACCTGGTCGTCTGTTCATACCTTTTCTAAGTTTTATAGGGTTGATGTGGCTGCATCTCCGGATGCTTCCTTCGGGTGCAAGGTGTTGCAGGCCGCTGTTTAAAGTGGCAACTCCTCTGTTGAGGAGCTCTGCCTTGTTTGGAGTGAAGTTTTTTGTTTTTTCCATTTATACTGCTCCCATCCCTCTTGACACTGCTTTGGGACGTCCCACACGTTCAGTGATTAAGAGCCGCCGTGTCGGTCCATGGATGATAAGAGAAAATAGGATTTTTGTACTCACCGTAAAATCCATTTCTCTGACATCCATGGACCGACACGGCACCCACCCTTCCTTTTAAGTTTGTACTGCTTTGTTACGAACTGAAGTCTGCTAGCTGCAGGTGGGAGGGTAATGTCCGGAGGGACCGCCCCCCTGAGCGGGGCTGTTCAGCTCTGGTTTGTTCTAGAATGTTTTAACATTCTGCCTAGGTCTTCTCCTGCAAGCAGGGACATATACCCACACGCTCAGTGATTAAGAGCCGCCGTGTCGGTCCATGGATGTCAGAGAAATGGATTTTACGGTGAGTACAAAAATCCAATTTTTTTTGTACAATTCTCCTTTAAGGGGGTGTGTCCTATGCTTGCATACTTTTTCTGATAGGTGTCCCTCATTCCCATCTCAAAAAGTTGGGAGGTATGGTGAGGGGACGTGTGTTCCTCATAGTGAGGGTGAGGGGACGCGTGTTCCTCCACGGTGAGGGGACGCGTGTTCCTCCACGGTGAGGGGACGCGTGCTCCTCCACGGTGAGGGGACGCGTGCTCCTCATAGTGAGGGCCTGAGGGGACGCATGTTCCTCATAGTGAAGGGACGCGTGCTCCTCATAGTGAGGGCCTGAGGGGACGCGTGCTCCTCATAGTGAGGGGACGCGTGCTCCTCATAGTGAGGGGACGCGTGCTCCTCATAGTGAGGGGACGCGTGCTCCTCATAGTGAGGGGACGCGTGCTCCTCATAGTGAGGGGACGCGTGCTCCTCATAGTGAGGGGACGCGTGCTCCTCATAGTGAGGGTGAGGGGACGTGTGTTCCTCATAGTGAGGGGACGCGTGTTCCTCATAGTGACGGTGAGGGGAGGCGTGCTCCTCCATAGTGAGGGGAGGCGTGTTCCTCCATAGTGAGGGGAGGCGTGTTCCTCCATAGTGAGGGGAGGCGTGTTCCTCCATAGTGAGGGGAGGCGTGTTCCTCCATAGTGAGGGGAGGCGTGTTCCTCCATAGTGAGGGGACGCGTGTTCCTCCATAGTGAGGGGACGCGTGTTCCTCCATAGTGGGGGGAGGCGTGTTCCTCCATAGTGGGGGGAGGCGTGTTCCTCCATAGTGGGGGGAGGCGTGTTCCTCCATAGTGGGGGGAGGCGTGTTCCTCCATAGTGGGGGGAGGCGTGTTCCTCCATAGTGGGGGGAGGCGTGTTCCTCCATAGTGGGGGGAGGCGTGTTCCTCCATAGTGGGGGGAGGCGTGTTCCTCCATAGTGGGGGGACGCGTGTTCCTCCATAGTGGGGGGACGCGTGTTCCTCCATAGTGGGGGGACGCGTGTTCCTCCATAGTGAGGGCCTGAGGGGACGTGTGTTCCTCATAGTGAGGGGACGCATGTTCCTCATAGTGAGGGGACGCGTATTCCTCATAGTGAGGGCCTGAGGGGACGCGTGTTCCTCATAGTGAGGGGACGCGTGTTCCTCATAGTGAGGGGACGCGTGTTCCTCATAGTGAGGGGACGCGTGTTCCTCATAGTGAGGGGACGCGTGTTCCTCATAGTGAGGGGACGCGTGTTCCTCATAGTAAGGGTGAGGGGACGCATGTTCCTCCATAGTGAGGGTGAGGGGACGCGTGTTCCTCATACTGAGGGGACGCGTGCTCCTCATAGTGAGGGTGAGGGGACGTGTGTTCCTCATAGTGAGGGGACGCGTGTTCCTCATAGTGAGGGTGAGGGGACGCGTGTTCCTCATAGTGAGGGTGAGGGGAGGCGTGCTCCTCACAGTGAATGGAGGCGTGCTCCTCACGGTGAGGGGAGGCGTGCTCCTCACGGTGAGGGGACGCGTGTTCCTCATAGTGAGGGAACGCCTGTTCCTCACAGTGAGGGGACGCGTGTTCCTCATAGTGAGGGCCTGAGGGGACGCGTGTTCCTCATAGTGAGGGGACGCGTGTTCCTCATAGTGAGGGGACGCGTGTTCCTCATAGTGAGGGGACGCGTGTTCCTCATAGTGAGGGGACGCGTGTTCCTCATAGTGAGGGGACGCGTGTTCCTCATAGTGAGGGGACGCGTGTTCCTCATAGTGAGGGTGAGAGGACGTGTGTTCCTCATAGTGAGGGTGAGAGGACGCGTGTTCCTCATGGTGAGGGGACGCGTGTTCCTCATGGTGAGGGGACGCGTGTTCCTCATGGTGAGGGGACGCGTGTTCCTCCACGGTGAGGGGACGCGTGTTCCTCCACGGTGAGGGGACGCGTGTTCCTCCACGGTGAGGGGACGCGTGCTCCCCATAGTGAGGGCCTGAGGGGACGTGTGTTCCTCATAGTGAGGGGACGCGTGTTCCTCATAGTGAGGGGACGCGTGTTCCTCATAGTGAGGGGACGCGTGTTCCTCATAGTGAGGGGAGGCGTGTTCCTCATAGTGAGGGGACGCGTGTTCCTCATAGTGAGGGGACGCGTGTTCCTCATAGTGAGGGGACGCGTGTTCCTCATAGTGAGGGGACGCGTGTTCCTCATAGTGAGGGGACGCGTGTTCCTCATAGTAAGGGTGAGGGGACGCGTGTTCCTCCATAGTGAGGGTGAGGGGACGCATGTTCCTCATACTGAGGGGACGCGTGCTCCTCATAGTGAGGGTGAGGGGACGTGTGTTCCTCATAGTGAGGGGACGCGTGTTCCTCATAGTGAGGGTGAGGGGACGCGTGTTCCTCATAGTGAGGGTGAGGGGAGGCGTGCTCCTCACGGTGAGGGGAGGCGTGCTCCTCACGGTGAGGGGAGGCGTGCTCCTCACGGTGAGGGGAGGCGTGCTCCTCACGGTGAGGGGAGGCGTGCTCCTCACGGCGAGGGGAGGCGTGCTCCTCACGGCGAGGGGAGGCGTGCTCCTCACGGTGAGGGGACGCGTGTTCCTCATAGTGAGGGAACGCCTGTTCCTCACAGTGAGGGAACGCCTGTTCCTCATAGTGAGGGCCTGAGGGGACGCGTGTTCCTCATAGTGAGGGGACGCGTGTTCCTCATAGTGAGGGGACGCGTGTTCCTCATAGTGAGGGGACGCGTGTTCCTCATAGTGAGGGGACGCGTGTTCCTCATAGTGAGGGTGAGAGGACGTGTGTTCCTCATAGTGAGGGGACGCGTGTTCCTCATAGTGAGGGTGAGGGGACGCGTGTTCCTCATGGTGAGGGGACGCGTGTTCCTCCACGGTGAGGGGACGCGTGTTCCTCCACGGTGAGGGGACGCGTGTTCCTCCACGGTGAGGGGACGCGTGTTCCTCCACGGTGAGGGGACGCGTGTTCCTCCACGGTGAGGGGACGCGTGCTCCCCATAGTGAGGGCCTGAGGGGACGTGTGTTCCTCATAGTGAGGGGACACGTGTTCCTCACGGTGAGGGGAGGCGTGCTCCTCACGGTGAGGGGAGGCGTGCTCCTCACGGTGAGGGGAGGCGTGCTCCTCACGGTGAGGGGAGGCGTGCTCCTCACGGTGAGGGGAGGCGTGCTCCTCACGGTGAGGGGAGGCGTGCTCCTCCATAGTGAGGGGAGGCGTGCTCCTCCATAGTGAGGGGACGCGTGCTCCTCCATAGTGAGGGGACGCGTGCTCCTCCATAGTGAGGGGACGCGTGCTCCTCCATAGTGAGGGGACGCGTGTTCCTCCATAGTGAGGGGACGCGTGTTCCTCCATAGTGAGGGGACGCGTGTTCCTCCATAGTGAGGGGACGCGTGTTCCTCCATAGTGAGGGGACGCGTGTTCCTCCATAGTGAGGGGACGCGTGTTCCTCCATAGTGAGGGGACGCGTGTTCCTCCATAGTGAGGGGACGCGTGCTCCTCATAGTGAGGGCCTGAGGGGACGTGTGTTCCTCATAGTGAGGGGACGCATGTTCCTCATAGTGAGGGGACGCGTATTCCTCATAGTGAGGGCCTGAGGGGACGCGTGTTCCTCATAGTGAGGGGACGCGTGTTCCTCATAGTGAGGGGGCGCGTGTTCCTCATAGTGAGGGGGCGCGTGTTCCTCATAGTGAGGGGGCGCGTGTTCCTCATAGTGAGGGGGCGCGTGTTCCTCATAGTGAGGGGGCGCGTGTTCCTCATAGTGAGGGGGCGCGTGTTCCTCATACTGAGGGGGCGCGTGTTCCTCATACTGAGGGGGCGCGTGTTCCTCATACTGAGGGGACGCGTGTTCCTCATACTGAGGGGACGCGTGTTCCTCATAGTGAGGGTGAGGGGAGGCGTGCTCCTCACAGTGAGGGGAGGCGTGCTCCTCACAGTGAGGGGAGGCGTGCTCCTCACAGTGAGGGGAGGCGTGCTCCTCACAGTGAGGGGAGGCGTGCTCCTCACAGTGAGGGGAGGCGTGCTCCTCACAGTGAGGGGAGGCGTGCTCCCCACAGTGAGGGGAGGCGTGCTCCCCACAGTGAGGGGACGCGTGCTCCCCACAGTGAGGGGACGCGTGCTCCCCACAGTGAGGGGACGCGTGCTCCCCACAGTGAGGGGACGCGTGCTCCCCACAGTGAGGGGACGCGTGCTCCCCACAGTGAGGGGACGCGTGCTCCCCACAGTGAGGGCCTGAGGGGACGTGTGTTCCTCATAGTGAGGGGACGCGTGTTCCTCTCAGTGAGGGGACGCGTGTTCCTCTCAGTGAGGGGACGCGTGTTCCTCTCAGTGAGGGGACGCGTGTTCCTCTCAGTGAGGGGACGCGTGTTCCTCTCAGTGAGGGGACGCGTGTTCCTCTCAGTGAGGGGACGCGTGTTCCTCTCAGTGAGGGGACGCGTGTTCCTCATAGTGAGGGGACGCGTGCTCCTCACAGTGAGGGTGAGGGGACGCGTGCTCCTCACAGTGAGGGGACGCGTGCTCCTCACAGTGAGGGGACGCGTGCTCCCCACAGTGAGGGGACGCGTGCTCCCCACAGTGAGGGGACGCGTGCTCCCCACAGTGAGGGGACGCGTGCTCCCCACAGTGAGGGGACGCGTGCTCCCCACAGTGAGGGGACGCGTGCTCCCCACAGTGAGGGGACGCGTGCTCCCCACAGTGAGGGGACGCGTGTTCCTCATAGTGAAGGGACGCGTATTCCTCATAGTGAGGGCCTGAGGGGACGCGTGCTCCTCATAGTGAGGGGACGCGTGCTCCTCATAGTGAGGGGACGCGTGCTCCTCATAGTGAGGGGACGCGTGCTCCTCATAGTGAGGGGACGCGTGCTCCTCATAGTGAGGGGACGCGTGCTCCTCATAGTGAGGGGACGCGTGCTCCTCATAGTGAGGGTGAGGGGACGCATGTTCCTCATACTGAGGGGACGTGTGTTCCTCATAGTGAGGGTGAGGGGAGGCGTGCTCCTCACGGTGAGGGGAGGCGTGCTCCTCACGGTGAGGGGAGGCGTGCTCCTCACGGTGAGGGGAGGCGTGCTCCTCACGGTGAGGGGAGGCGTGTTCCTCACGGTGAGGGGACGCGCGTTCTTCCATAGTGAGGGGACGCGTGTTCCTCCATAGTGAGGGGACGCGTGTTCCTCACAGTGAGGGGACGCGTGTTCCTCACAGTGAGGGGACGCGTGTTCCTCACAGTGAGGGGACGCGTGTTCCTCACAGTGAGGGGACGCGTGTTCCTCACAGTGAGGGGACGCGTGTTCCTCACAGTGAGGGGACGCGTGTTCCTCCACAGGGAGGGGGACACGTGTTCCTCCACAGGGAGGGGGACACGTGTTCCTCCACAGGGAGGGGGACGCGTGTTCCTCCACAGTGAGGGGGACGCGTGCTCCTCACAGTGAGGGGGACGCGTGCTCTCCACAGTGAGGGGGACGCGTGCTCCTCCACAGTGAGGGGGACGCGTGCTCCTCCACAGTGAGGGGGACGCGTGCTCCTCCACAGTGAGGGGGACGCGTGCTCCTCCACAGTGAGGGGACGCGTGCTCCCCAGAGTGAGGGGACGCGTGTTCCTCCACAGTGAGGGGACGCGTGTTCCTCCACAGTGAGGGGACGCGTGTTCCTCCACAGTGAGGGGACGCGTGTTCCTCCACAGTGAGGGGACGCGTGCTCCTCCACAGTGAGGGGACGCGTGCTCCTCCACAGTGAGGGGACGCGTGCTCCTCCACAGTGAGGGGACGCGTGCTCCTCCACAGTGAGGGGACGCGTGCTCCTCCACAGTGAGGGGACGCGTGCTCCTCCACAGTGAGGGGACGCGTGCTCCTCCACAGTGAGGGGACGCGTGCTCCTCCACAGTGAGGGGACGCGTGCTCCCCAGAGTGAGGGGACGCGTGCTCCCCAGAGTGAGGGCCTGAGGGGGACGCGTGTTCCTCATAGTGAGGCTGAGGGGACGCGTGTTCCTCATAGTGAGGCTGAGGGGACGCGTTTTCCTCATAGTGAGGGGACGCGTTTTCCTCATAGTGAGGGGACGCGTTTTCCTCATAGTGAGGGGACGCGTTTTCCTCATAGTGAGGGGACGCGTTTTCCTCATAGTGAGGGGACGCGTGTTCCTCATACTGAGGGGACGCGTGTTCCTCATACTGAGGGGACGCGTGTTCCTCATACTGAGGGGACGCGTGTTCCTCATACTGAGGGGACGCGTGTTCCTCATACTGAGGGGACGCGTGTTCCTCATACTGAGGGGACGCGTGTTCCTCATACTGAGGGGACGCGTGTTCCTCATACTGAGGGGACGCGTGTTCCTCATACTGAGGGGACGCGTGTTCCTCATACTGAGGGGACGTGTGTTCCTCATAGTGAGGGTGAGGGGACGCGTGTTCCTCCATAGTGAGGGTGAGGGGACGCGTGTTCCTCCATAGTAAGGGGACGCGTGTTCCTCCATAGTGAGGGGACGCGTGTTCCTTCATAGTGAGGGGACGCGTGTTCCTTCATAGTGAGGGGACGCGTGTTCCTCATAGTGAGGGTGAGGGGACGTGTGTTCCTCATAGTGAGGGTGAGGGGACGCGTGCTCCTCACAGTGAGGGGACGCGTGCTCCCCATAGTGAGGGGACGCGTGCTCCTCATAGTGAGGGCCTGAGGGGACGCGTGTTCCTCATAGTGAGGGGACGCGTGTTCCTCATAGTGAGGGGACGCGTGTTCCTCATAGTGAGGGGACGCGTGTTCCTCATAGTGAGGGGACGCGTGTTCCTCATAGTGAGGGGACGCGTGTTCCTCATAGTGAGGGGACGCGTGTTCCTCATAGTGAGGGGACGCGTTTTCCTCATAGTGAGGGTGAGGGGACGTGTGTTCCTCATAGTGAGGGTGAGGGGACGTGTGTTCCTCATAGTGAGGGTGAGGGGACGTGTGTTCCTCATAGTGAGGGTGAGGGGGACGCGTGTTCCTCATAGTGAGGGGACGCGTGTTCCTCATAGTGAGGGGACGCGTGCTCCACACAGTGAGGGGACGCGTGCTCCTCACACAGTGAGGGGACGCGTGCTCCTCACACAGTGAGGGGACGCGTGCTCCTCACACAGTGAGGGGACGCGTGCTCCTCACACAGTGAGGGGACGCGTGCTCCTCACACAGTGAGGGGACGCGTGCTCCTCACACAGTGAGGGGACGCGTGCTCCTCACACAGTGAGGGGACGCGTGCTCCTCACACAGTGAGGGGACGCGTGCTCCTCACACAGTGAGGGGACGCGTGCTCCTCACACAGTGAGGGGACGCGTGCTCCTCACACAGTGAGGGGACGCGTGCTCCTCACACAGTGAGGGGACGCGTGCTCCTCACACAGTGAGGGGACGCGTGCTCCTCACAGTGAGGGGACGCGTGTTCATAGTGAGTGTGAGGGGACGCGTGTTCCTCATAGTGAGTGTGAGGGGACGCGTGCTCCTCCATAGTGAGGGGACGCGTGTTCCTCCATAGTGAGGGCCTGAGGGGACGCGTGTTCCTCATAGTGAGGGGACGCGTGTTCCTCATAGTGAGGGGACGCGTGTTCCTCATAGTGAGGGGACGCGTGTTCCTCATAGTGAGGGGACGCGTGTTCCTCCATAGTGAGGGGACGCGTGTTCCTCCATAGTGAGGGGACGCGTGTTCCTCCATAGTGAGGGGACGCGTGTTCCTCCATAGTGAGGGGACGCGTGTTCCTCCATAGTGAGGGGACGCGTGTTCCTCCATAGTGAGGGGACGCGTGTTCCTCCATAGTGAGGGGACGCGTGTTCCTCCATAGTGAGGGGACGCGTGTTCCTCCATAGTGAGGGGACGCGTGTTCCTCCATAGTGAGGGGACGCGTGTTCCTCCATAGTGAGGGGACGCGTGTTCCTCCATAGTGAGGGGACGCGTGTTCCTCCAAAGTGAGGGGACGCGTGTTCCTCCAAAGTGAGGGGACGCGTGCTCCTCACAGTGAGGGGACGCGTGCTCCTCACAGTGAGGGGACGCGTGCTCCTCACAGTGAGGGGGACGCGTGCTCCTCACAGTGAGGGGGACGCGTGCTCCTCACAGTGAGGGGGACGCGTGCTCCTCACAGTGAGGGGGACGCGTGCTCCTCACAGTGAGGGGGACGCGTGCTCCTCACAGTGAGGGGGACGCGTGCTCCTCACAGTGAGGGGGACGCGTGCTCCTCACAGTGAGGGGGACGCGTGCTCCTCACAGTGAGGGGGACGCGTGTTCCTCCATAGTGAGGGGACGCGTGTTCCTCCATAGTGAGGGGACGCGTGTTCCTCCATAGTGAGGGGACGCGTGTTCCTCCATAGTGAGGGGACGCGTGTTCCTCCATAGTGAGGGGACGCGTGCTCCTCCAAAGTGAGGGGACGCGTGCTCCTCCAAAGTGAGGGGACGCGTGCTCCTCCACAGTGAGGGGACGCGTGCTCCTCCACAGTGAGGGGACGCGTGCTCCTCCACAGTGAGGGGACGCGTGCTCCTCCACAGTGAGGGGACGCGTGCTCCTCCACAGTGAGGGGACGCGTGCTCCTCCACAGTGAGGGGACGCGTGCTCCTCCACAGTGAGGGGACGCGTGCTCCTCCACAGTGAGGGGACGCGTGCTCCTCCACAGTGAGGGGACGCGTGCTCCCCAGAGTGAGGGGACGCGTGCTCCCCAGAGTGAGGGCCTGAGGGGGACGCGTGTTCCTCATAGTGAGGCTGAGGGGACGCGTGTTCCTCATAGTGAGGCTGAGGGGACGCGTTTTCCTCATAGTGAGGGGACGCGTTTTCCTCATAGTGAGGGGACGCGTTTTCCTCATAGTGAGGGGACGCGTTTTCCTCATAGTGAGGGGACGCGTTTTCCTCATAGTGAGGGGACGCGTTTTCCTCATAGTGAGGGGACGCGTTTTCCTCATACTGAGGGGACGCGTGTTCCTCATACTGAGGGGACGCGTGTTCCTCATACTGAGGGGACGCGTGTTCCTCATACTGAGGGGACGCGTGTTCCTCATACTGAGGGGACGCGTGTTCCTCATACTGAGGGGACGCGTGTTCCTCATACTGAGGGGACGCGTGTTCCTCATACTGAGGGGACGCGTGTTCCTCATACTGAGGGGACGCGTGTTCCTCATACTGAGGGGACGCGTGTTCCTCATACTGAGGGGACGCGTGTTCCTCATAGTGAGGGTGAGGGGACGCGTGTTCCTCCATAGTGAGGGTGAGGGGACGCGTGTTCCTCCATAGTAAGGGGACGCGTGTTCCTCCATAGTGAGGGGACGCGTGTTCCTTCATAGTGAGGGGACGCGTGTTCCTTCATAGTGAGGGGACGCGTGTTCCTTCATAGTGAGGGGACGCGTGTTCCTCATAGTGAGGGTGAGGGGACGTGTGTTCCTCATAGTGAGGGTGAGGGGACGCGTGTTCCTCATAGTGAGGGTGAGGGGACGCGTGCTCCTCATAGTGAGGGTGAGGGGACGCGTGCTCCTCACAGTGAGGGGACGCGTGCTCCCCATAGTGAGGGGACGCGTGCTCCTCATAGTGAGGGCCTGAGGGGACGCGTGTTCCTCATAGTGAGGGGACGCGTGTTCCTCATAGTGAGGGGACGCGTGTTCCTCATAGTGAGGGGACGCGTGTTCCTCATAGTGAGGGGACGCGTGTTCCTCATAGTGAGGGGACGCGTGTTCCTCATAGTGAGGGGACGCGTGTTCCTCATAGTGAGGGGACGCGTTTTCCTCATAGTGAGGGTGAGGGGACGTGTGTTCCTCATAGTGAGGGTGAGGGGACGTGTGTTCCTCATAGTGAGGGTGAGGGGACGTGTGTTCCTCATAGTGAGGGTGAGGGGACGCGTGTTCCTCATAGTGAGGGGACGCGTGTTCCTTATAGTGAGGGGACGCGTGCTCCTCACACAGTGAGGGGACGCGTGCTCCTCACACAGTGAGGGGACGCGTGCTCCTCACACAGTGAGGGGACGCGTGCTCCTCACACAGTGAGGGGACGCGTGCTCCTCACACAGTGAGGGGACGCGTGCTCCTCACACAGTGAGGGGACGCGTGCTCCTCACACAGTGAGGGGACGCGTGCTCCTCACAGTGAGGGGACGCGTGCTCCTCACAGTGAGGGGACGCGTGTTCATAGTGAGTGTGAGGGGACGCGTGTTCCTCATAGTGAGTGTGAGGGGACGCGTGCTCCTCCATAGTGAGGGGACGCGTGTTCCTCCATAGTGAGGGCCTGAGGGGACGCGTGTTCCTCATAGTGAGGGGACGCGTGTTCCTCATAGTGAGGGGACGCGTGTTCCTCATAGTGAGGGGATGCGTGTTCCTCATAGTGAGGGGATGCGTGTTCCTCATAGTGAGGGGATGCGTGTTCCTCATACTGAGGGGACGCGTGTTCCTCATACTGAGGGGACGCGTGTTCCTCATACTGAGGGGACGTGTGTTCCTCATAGTGAGGGTGAGGGGACGGGTGTTCCTCATAGTGAGGGTGAGGGGACGCGTGTTCCTCCATAGTGAGGGGACGCGTGTTCCTCCATAGTGAGGGGACGCGTGTTCCTCCATAGTGAGGGGACGCGTGTTCCTCCATAGTGAGGGGACGCGTGTTCCTCCATAGTGAGGGGATGCGTGTTCCTCATAGTGAGGGGACGCGTGTTCCTCATAGTGAGGGGACGCGTGTTCCTCATAGTGAGGGGACGCGTGTTCCTCATACTGAGGGGACGTGTGTTCCTCATAGTGAGGGTGAGGGGACGGGTGTTCCTCATAGTGAGGGTGAGGGGACGCGTGTTCCTCCATAGTGAGGGGACGCGTGTTCCTCCATAGTGAGGGGACGCGTGTTCCTCCATAGTGAGGGGACGCGTGTTCCTCCATAGTGAGGGGACGCGTGTTCCTCCATAGTGAGGGGACGCGTGTTCCTCACAGTGAGGGGACGCGTGTTCCTCACAGTGAGGGGACGCGTGTTCCTCACAGTGAGGGGACGCGTGCTCCTCACAGTGAGGGGGACGCGTGCTCCTCACAGTGAGGGGGACGCGTGCTCCTCACAGTGAGGGGGACGCGTGCTCCTCACAGTGAGGGGGACGCGTGCTCCTCACAGTGAGGGGGACGCGTGCTCCTCACAGTGAGGGGGACGCGTGCTCCTCACAGTGAGGGGGACGCGTGCTCCTCACAGTGAGGGGGACGCGTGCTCCTCACAGTGAGGGGGACGCGTGCTCCTCACAGTGAGGGGGACGCGTGTTCCTCACAGTGAGGGGGACGCGTGTTCCTCCATAGTGAGGGGACGCGTGTTCCTCCATAGTGAGGGGACGCGTGTTCCTCCATAGTGAGGGGACGCGTGTTCCTCCATAGTGAGGGGACGCGTGTTCCTCCAAAGTGAGGGGACGCGTGTTCCTCCAAAGTGAGGGGACGCGTGCTCCTCCACAGTGAGGGGACGCGTGCTCCTCCACAGTGAGGGGACGCGTGCTCCTCCACAGTGAGGGGACGCGTGCTCCTCCACAGTGAGGGGACGCGTGCTCCTCCACAGTGAGGGGACGCGTGCTCCTCCACAGTGAGGGGACGCGTGCTCCCCAGAGTGAGGGGACGCGTGCTCCCCAGAGTGAGGGGACGCGTGCTCCCCAGAGTGAGGGGACGCGTGCTCCCCAGAGTGAGGGGACGCGTGCTCCCCAGAGTGAGGGCCTGAGGGGGACGCGTGTTCCTCATAGTGAGGCTGAGGGGACGCGTGTTCCTCATAGTGAGGCTGAGGGGACGCGTTTTCCTCATAGTGAGGGGACGCGTTTTCCTCATAGTGAGGGGACGCGTTTTCCTCATAGTGAGGGGACGCGTTTTCCTCATAGTGAGGGGACGCGTTTTCCTCATAGTGAGGGGACGCGTTTTCCTCATACTGAGGGGACGCGTGTTCCTCATACTGAGGGGACGCGTGTTCCTCATACTGAGGGGACGCGTGTTCCTCATACTGAGGGGACGCGTGTTCCTCATACTGAGGGGACGCGTGTTCCTCATACTGAGGGGACGCGTGTTCCTCATACTGAGGGGACGCGTGTTCCTCATACTGAGGGGACGCGTGTTCCTCATACTGAGGGGACGCGTGTTCCTCATAGTGAGGGTGAGGGGACGCGTGTTCCTCCATAGTGAGGGTGAGGGGACGCGTGTTCCTCCATAGTAAGGGGACGCGTGTTCCTCCATAGTGAGGGGACGCGTGTTCCTTCATAGTGAGGGGACGCGTGTTCCTTCATAGTGAGGGGACGCGTGTTCCTTCATAGTGAGGGGACGCGTGTTCCTCATAGTGAGGGTGAGGGGACGTGTGTTCCTCATAGTGAGGGTGAGGGGACGTGTGTTCCTCATAGTGAGGGTGAGGGGACGCGTGCTCCTCATAGTGAGGGTGAGGGGACGCGTGCTCCTCACAGTGAGGGGACGCGTGCTCCCCATAGTGAGGGGACGCGTGCTCCTCATAGTGAGGGCCTGAGGGGACGCGTGTTCCTCATAGTGAGGGGACGCGTGTTCCTCATAGTGAGGGGACGCGTGTTCCTCATAGTGAGGGGACGCGTTTTCCTCATAGTGAGGGTGAGGGGACGTGTGTTCCTCATAGTGAGGGTGAGGGGACGTGTGTTCCTCATAGTGAGGGTGAGGGGACGTGTGTTCCTCATAGTGAGGGTGAGGGGACGCGTGTTCCTCATAGTGAGGGGACGCGTGTTCCTTATAGTGAGGGGACGCGTGCTCCTCACAGTGAGGGGACGCGTGCTCCTCACACAGTGAGGGGACGCGTGCTCCTCACACAGTGAGGGGACGCGTGCTCCTCACACAGTGAGGGGACGCGTGCTCCTCACACAGTGAGGGGACGCGTGCTCCTCACACAGTGAGGGGACGCGTGCTCCTCACACAGTGAGGGGACGCGTGCTCCTCACAGTGAGGGGACGCGTGTTCATAGTGGGTGTGAGGGGACGCGTGTTCCTCATAGTGAGTGTGAGGGGACGCGTGCTCCTCCATAGTGAGGGGACGCGTGTTCCTCCATAGTGAGGGCCTGAGGGGACGCGTGTTCCTCATAGTGAGGGGACGCGTGTTCCTCATAGTGAGGGGACGCGTGTTCCTCATAGTGAGGGGACGCGTGTTCCTCATAGTGAGGGGATGCGTGTTCCTCATAGTGAGGGGATGCATGTTCCTCATAGTGAGGGGATGCGTGTTCCTCATAGTGAGGGGACGCGTGTTCCTCATACTGAGGGGACGCGTGTTCCTCATACTGAGGGGACGTGTGTTCCTCATAGTGAGGGTGAGGGGACGGGTGTTCCTCATAGTGAGGGTGAGGGGACGCGTGTTCCTCCATAGTGAGGGGACGCGTGTTCCTCCATAGTGAGGGGACGCGTGTTCCTCCATAGTGAGGGGACGCGTGTTCCTCCATAGTGAGGGGACGCGTGTTCCTCCATAGTGAGGGGACGCGTGTTCCTCCATAGTGAGGGGACGCGTGTTCCTCCATAGTGAGGGGACGCGTGTTCCTCATAGTGAGGGGACGCGTGTTCCTCATAGTGAGGGGACGCGTGTTCCTCATACTGAGGGGACGCGTGTTCCTCATACTGAGGGGACGTGTGTTCCTCATAGTGAGGGTGAGGGGACGGGTGTTCCTCATAGTGAGGGTGAGGGGACGCGTGTTCCTCCATAGTGAGGGGACGCGTGTTCCTCCATAGTGAGGGGACGCGTGTTCCTCCATAGTGAGGGGACGCGTGTTCCTCCATAGTGAGGGGACGCGTGTTCCTCCATAGTGAGGGGACGCGTGTTCCTCCATAGTGAGGGGACGCGTGTTCCTCCATAGTGAGGGGACGCGTGTTCCTCACAGTGAGGGGACGCGTGTTCCTCATAGTAAGGGTGAGGGGACGCGTGTTCCTCATAGTGAGGGGACGCGTGTTCCTCCATAGTGAGGGGACGCGTGTTCCTCCATAGTGAGGGGACGCGTGCTCCTCACAGTGAGGGGACGCGTGCTCCTCACAGTGAGGGGGACGCGTGCTCCTCACAGTGAGGGGACGCGTGCTCCTCACAGTGAGGGGGACGCGTGCTCCTCACAGTGAGGGGGACGCGTGCTCCTCACAGTGAGGGGGACGCGTGCTCCTCACAGTGAGGGGGACGCGTGCTCCTCACAGTGAGGGGGACGCGTGCTCCTCACAGTGAGGGGGACGCGTGCTCCTCACAGTGAGGGGGACGCGTGCTCCTCACAGTGAGGGGGACGCGTGCTCCTCACAGTGAGGGGACGCGTGCTCCTCATAGTGAGGGTGAGGGGACGCGTGCTCCTCATAGTGAGGGGACGCGTGCTCCCCATAGTGAGGGGACGCGTGCTCCTCATAGTGAGGGCCTGAGGGGACGCGTGTTCCTCATAGTGAGGGGACGCGTGTTCCTCATAGTGAGGGGACGCGTGTTCCTCATAGTGAGGGGACGCGTGTTCCTCATAGTGAGGGTGAGGGGACGTGTGTTCCTCATAGTGAGGGTGAGGGGACGTGTGTTCCTCATAGTGAGGGTGAGGGGACGTGTGTTCCTCATAGTGAGGGTGAGGGGACGCGTGTTCCTCATAGTGAGGGGACGCGTGTTCCTCATAGTGAGGGGACGCGTGTTCCTCATAGTGAGGGGACGCGTGTTCCTTATAGTGAGGGGACGCGTGCTCCTCACAGTGAGGGGACGCGTGCTCCTCACACAGTGAGGGGACGCGTGCTCCTCACACAGTGAGGGGACGCGTGCTCCTCACACAGTGAGGGGACGCGTGCTCCTCACACAGTGAGGGGACGCGTGCTCCTCACACAGTGAGGGGACGCGTGCTCCTCACACAGTGAGGGGACGCGTGCTCCTCACAGTGAGGGGACGCGTGTTCATAGTGGGTGTGAGGGGACGCGTGTTCCTCATAGTGAGTGTGAGGGGACGCGTGCTCCTCCATAGTGAGGGGACGCGTGTTCCTCCATAGTGAGGGCCTGAGGGGACGCGTGTTCCTCATAGTGAGGGGACGCGTGTTCCTCATAGTGAGGGGACGCGTGTTCCTCATAGTGAGGGGACGCGTGTTCCTCATAGTGAGGGGACGCGTGTTCCTCATAGTGAGGGGATGCGTGTTCCTCATAGTGAGGGGATGCGTGTTCCTCATAGTGAGGGGACGCGTGTTCCTCATACTGAGGGGACGCGTGTTCCTCATACTGAGGGGACGCGTGTTCCTCATACTGAGGGGACGTGTGTTCCTCATAGTGAGGGTGAGGGGACGGGTGTTCCTCATAGTGAGGGTGAGGGGACGCGTGTTCCTCCATAGTGAGGGGACGCGTGTTCCTCCATAGTGAGGGGACGCGTGTTCCTCCATAGTGAGGGGACGCGTGTTCCTCCATAGTGAGGGGACGCGTGTTCCTCCATAGTGAGGGGACGCGTGTTCCTCCATAGTGAGGGGACGCGTGTTCCTCATAGTGAGGGGACGCGTGTTCCTCATAGTGAGGGGACGCGTGTTCCTCATACTGAGGGGACGCGTGTTCCTCATACTGAGGGGACGTGTGTTCCTCATAGTGAGGGTGAGGGGACGGGTGTTCCTCATAGTGAGGGTGAGGGGACGCGTGTTCCTCCATAGTGAGGGGACGCGTGTTCCTCCATAGTGAGGGGACGCGTGTTCCTCCATAGTGAGGGGACGCGTGTTCCTCCATAGTGAGGGGACGCGTGTTCCTCCATAGTGAGGGGACGCGTGTTCCTCCATAGTGAGGGGACGCGTGTTCCTCCATAGTGAGGGGACGCGTGTTCCTCACAGTGAGGGGACGCGTGTTCCTCATAGTAAGGGTGAGGGGACGCGTGTTCCTCATAGTGAGGGGACGCGTGTTCCTCCATAGTGAGGGGACGCGTGTTCCTCCATAGTGAGGGGACGCGTGTTCCTCACAGTGAGGGGACGCGTGCTCCTCACAGTGAGGGGGACGCGTGCTCCTCACAGTGAGGGGACGCGTGCTCCTCACAGTGAGGGGGACGCGTGCTCCTCACAGTGAGGGGGACGCGTGCTCCTCACAGTGAGGGGGACGCGTGCTCCTCACAGTGAGGGGGACGCGTGCTCCTCACAGTGAGGGGGACGCGTGCTCCTCACAGTGAGGGGGACGCGTGCTCCTCACAGTGAGGGGGACGCGTGCTCCTCACAGTGAGGGGGACGCGTGCTCCTCACAGTGAGGGGGACGCGTGTTCCTCACAGTGAGGGGACGCGTGCTCCTCATAGTGAGGGTGAGGGGACGCGTGCTCCTCATAGTGAGGGTGAGGGGACGCGTGTTCCTCCACAGTGAGGGGACGCGTGCTCCTCCACAGTGAGGGGACGCGTGCTCCTCCACAGTGAGGGGACGCGTGCTCCTCCACAGTGAGGGGACGCGTGCTCCTCCACAGTGAGGGGACGCGTGCTCCTCCACAGTGAGGGGACGCGTGCTCCTCCACAGTGAGGGGACGCGTGCTCCCCAGAGTGAGGGCCTGAGGGGGACGCGTGTTCCTCATAGTGAGGCTGAGGGGACGCGTGTTCCTCATAGTGAGGGGACGCGTGTTCCTCATAGTGAGGGGACGCGTGTTCCTCATAGTGAGGGGACGCGTTTTCCTCATAGTGAGGGGACGCGTGTTCCTCATACTGAGGGGACGCGTGTTCCTCATACTGAGGGGACGCGTGTTCCTCATACTGAGGGGACGCGTGTTCCTCATACTGAGGGGACGCGTGTTCCTCATACTGAGGGGACGTGTGTTCCTCATAGTGAGGGTGAGGGGACGCGTGTTCCTCATAGTGAGGGTAAGGGGACGCGTGTTCCTCCATAGTGAGGGGTCGCGTGTTCCTCCATAGTGAGGGGTCGCGTGTTCCTCCATAGTGAGGGGTCGCGTGTTCCTCCATAGTGAGGGGACGCGTGTTCCTCCATAGTGAGGGGACGCGTGTTCCTCCATAGTGAGGGGACGCGTGTTCCTCCATAGTGAGGGGACGCGTGTTCCTCCATAGTGAGGGGACGCGTGTTCCTCCATAGTGAGGGGACGCGTGTTCCTCCATAGTGAGGGGACGCGTGTTCCTCATAGTGAGGGGACGTGTGTTCCTCATAGTGAGGGTGAGGGGACGTGTGTTCCTCATAGTGAGGGTGAGGGGACGCGTGCTCCTCACAGTGAGGGGACGCGTGCTCCCCATAGTGAGGGGACGCGTGCTCCTCATAGTGAGGGCCTGAGGGGACGCGTGTTCCTCATAGTGAGGGGACGCGTGTTCCTCATAGTGAGGGGACGCGTGTTCCTCATAGTGAGGGGACGCGTGTTCCTCATAGTGAGGGGACGCGTTTTCCTCATAGTGAGGGGACGTGTGTTCCTCATAGTGAGGGTGAGGGGACGTGTGTTCCTCATAGTGAGGGTGAGGGGACGTGTGTTCCTCATAGTGAGGGTGAGGGGGCGCGTGTTCCTCACAGTGAGGGGACGCGTGCTCCTCACAGTGAGGGGACGCGTGCTCCTCACACAGTGAGGGGACGCGTGCTCCTCACACAGTGAGGGGACGCGTGCTCCTCACACAGTGAGGGGACGCGTGCTCCTCACACAGTGAGGGGACGCGTGCTCCTCACAGTGAGGGGACGCGTGTTCCTCATAGTGAGTGTGAGGGGACGCGTGTTCCTCATAGTGAGTGTGAGGGGACGCGTGCTCCTCCATAGTGAGGGGACGCGTGCTCCTCCATAGTGAGGGGACGCGTGTTCCTCCATAGTGAGGGGACGCGTGTTCCTCCATAGTGAGGGCCTGAGGGGACGCGTGTTCCTCATAGTGAGGGGACGCGTGTTCCTCATAGTGAGGGGACGCGTGTTCCTCATAGTGAGGGGACGCGTGTTCCTCATAGTGAGGGGACGCGTGTTCCTCATAGTGAGGGGACGCGTGTTCCTCATAGTGAGGGGACGCGTGTTCCTCATAGTGAGGGGACGCGTGTTCCTCATAGTGAGGGGACGCGTGTTCCTCATAGTGAGGGGACGCGTGTTCCTCATAGTGAGGGGACGCGTTTTCCTCATAGTGAGGGGACGCGTGTTCCTCATACTGAGGGGACGCATGTTCCTCATACTGAGGGGACGTGTGTTCCTCATAGTGAGGGTGAGGGGACGGGTGTTCCTCATAGTGAGGGTGAGGGGACGGGTGTTCCTCCATAGTGAGGGGACGCGTGTTCCTCCATAGTGAGGGGACGCGTGTTCCTCCATAGTGAGGGGACGCGTGTTCCTCCATAGTGAGGGGACGCGTGTTCCTCCATAGTGAGGGGACGCGTGTTCCTCCATAGTGAGGGGACGCGTGTTCCTCCATAGTGAGGGGACGCGTGTTCCTCCATAGTGAGGGGACGCGTGTTCCTCCATAGTGAGGGGACGCGTGTTCCTCCATAGTGAGGGGACGCGTGTTCCTCCAAAGTGAGGGGACGCGTGTTCCTCCAAAGTGAGGGGACGCGTGCTCCTCACAGTGAGGGGACGCGTGCTCCTCACAGTGAGGGGACGCGTGCTCCTCACAGTGAGGGGACGCGTGCTCCTCACAGTGAGGGGACGCGTGCTCCTCACAGTGAGGGGACGCGTGCTCCTCACAGTGAGGGGACGCGTGCTCCCCACAGTGAGGGGACGCGTGCTCCCCACAGTGAGGGGACGCGTGCTCCCCACAGTGAGGGGACGCGTGCTCCCCACAGTGAGGGGACGCGTGCTCCCCATAGTGAGGGCCTGAGGGGACGCGTGTTCCTCATAGTGAGGGGACGCGTGTTCCTCATAGTGAGGGTGAGGGGACGCGTGTTCCTCATAGTGAGGGGACGCGTGTTCCTCATAGTGAGGGGACGCGTGTTCCTCATAGTGAGGGGACGCGTGTTCCTCATAGTGAGGGGACGCGTGTTCCTCATAGTGAGGGGACGCGTGTTCCTCATAGTGAGGGGACGCGTGTTCCTCATAGTGAGGGGACGCGTGTTCCTCATAGTGAGGGTGAGGGGACGTGTGTTCCTCATAGTGAGGGGACGCGTGTTCCTCATAGTGAGGGTGAGGGGACGCGTGTTCCTCATAGTGAGGGTGAGGGGACGCGTGTTCCTCATAGTGAGGGGACGCGTGTTCCTCATAGTGAGGGTGAGGGGACGCGTGTTCCTCCACAGTGAGGGGACGCGTGTTCCTCCACAGTGAGGGGACGCGTGTTCCTCCACAGTGAGGGGACGCGTGTTCCTCCACAGTGAGGGGACGCGTGTTCCTCCACAGTGAGGGGACGCGTGTTCCTCCACAGTGAGGGGACGCGTGCTCCTCCACAGTGAGGGGACGCGTGCTCCTCCACAGTGAGGGGACGCGTGCTCCTCCACAGTGAGGGGACGCGTGCTCCTCCACAGTGAGGGCCTGAGGGGACGGGTGTTCCTCATAGTGAGGGGACGGGTGTTCCTCATAGTGAGGGGACGGGTGTTCCTCATAGTGAGGGGACGCGTGTTCCTCATAGTGAGGGGACGCGTGTTCCTCATAGTGAGGGGACGCGTGTTCCTCATAGTGAGGGGACGCGTGTTCCTCATAGTGAGGGGACGCGTGTTCCTCATAGTGAGGGGACGCGTGTTCCTCATAGTGAGGGGACGCGTGTTCCTCCATAGTGAGGGGACGCGTGTTCCTCCATAGTGAGGGGACGCGTGTTCCTCCATAGTGAGGGGACGCGTGTTCCTCCATAGTGAGGGGACGCGTGTTCCTCCATAGTGAGGGGACGCGTGCTCCCCATAGTGAGGGGACGCGTGCTCCTCATAGTGAGGGCCTGAGGGGACGTGTGTTCCTCACAGTGAGGGGACGCGTGTTCCTCACAGTGAGGGGACGCGTGTTCCTCACAGTGAGGGGAAGCGTGTTCCTCACAGTGAGGGGACGCGTGTTCCTCACAGTGAGGGGACGCGTGTTCCTCACAGTGAGGGGACGCGTGTTCCTCCATAGTGAGGGGACGCGTGTTCCTCCATAGTGAGGGGACGCGTGTTCCTCCATAGTGAGGGGACGCGTGTTCCTCCATAGTGAGGGGACGCGTGTTCCTCCAAAGTGAGGGGACGCGTGTTCCTCCAAAGTGAGGGGACGCGTGTTCCTCACAGTGAGGGGACGCGTGCTCCTCCACAGTGAGGGGACGCGTGCTCCTCCACAGTGAGGGGACGCGTGCTCCTCCACAGTGAGGGGACGCGTGCTCCTCCACAGTGAGGGGACGCGTGCTCCTCCACAGTGAGGGGACGCGTGCTCCTCCACAGTGAGGGGACGCGTGCTCCTCCACAGTGAGGGGACGCGTGCTCCTCCACAGTGAGGGGACGCGTGCTCCTCCACAGTGAGGGGACGCGTGCTCCCCAGAGTGAGGGGACGCGTGCTCCCCAGAGTGAGGGCCTGAGGGGGACGCGTGTTCCTCATAGTGAGGCTGAGGGGACGCGTGTTCCTCATAGTGAGGCTGAGGGGACGCGTTTTCCCCATAGTGAGGGGACGCGTTTTCCTCATAGTGAGGGGACGCGTTTTCCTCATAGTGAGGGGACGCGTTTTCCTCATAGTGAGGGGACGCGTTTTCCTCATAGTGAGGGGACGCGTGTTCCTCATACTGAGGGGACGCGTGTTCCTCATACTGAGGGGACGCGTGTTCCTCATACTGAGGGGACGCGTGTTCCTCATACTGAGGGGACGCGTGTTCCTCATACTGAGGGGACGCGTGTTCCTCATACTGAGGGGACGCGTGTTCCTCATACTGAGGGGACGCGTGTTCCTCATACTGAGGGGACGCGTGTTCCTCATACTGAGGGGACGCGTGTTCCTCATACTGAGGGGACGTGTGTTCCTCATAGTGAGGGTGAGGGGACGCGTGTTCCTCCATAGTGAGGGTGAGGGGACGCGTGTTCCTCCATAGTGAGGGGACGCGTGTTCCTCCATAGTGAGGGGACGCGTGTTCCTTCATAGTGAGGGGACGCGTGTTCCTTCATAGTGAGGGGACGCGTGTTCCTTCATAGTGAGGGGACGCGTGTTCCTCATAGTGAGGGTGAGGGGACGTGTGTTCCTCATAGTGAGGGTGAGGGGACGTGTGTTCCTCATAGTGAGGGTGAGGGGACGCGTGCTCCTCACAGTGAGGGGACGCGTGCTCCCCATAGTGAGGGGACGCGTGCTCCTCATAGTGAGGGCCTGAGGGGACGCGTGTTCCTCATAGTGAGGGGACGCGTGTTCCTCATAGTGAGGGGACGCGTGTTCCTCATAGTGAGGGGACGCGTGTTCCTCATAGTGAGGGGACGCGTGTTCCTCATAGTGAGGGGACGCGTGTTCCTCATAGTGAGGGGACGCGTGTTCCTCATAGTGAGGGGACGCGTTTTCCTCATAGTGAGGGTGAGGGGACGTGTGTTCCTCATAGTGAGGGTGAGGGGACGTGTGTTCCTCATAGTGAGGGTGAGGGGACGTGTGTTCCTCATAGTGAGGGTGAGGGGACGCGTGTTCCTCATAGTGAGGGGACGCGTGTTCCTCACAGTGAGGGGACGCGTGCTCCTCACAGTGAGGGGACGCGTGCTCCTCACACAGTGAGGGGACGCGTGCTCCTCACACAGTGAGGGGACGCGTGCTCCTCACACAGTGAGGGGACGCGTGCTCCTCACACAGTGAGGGGACGCGTGCTCCTCACACAGTGAGGGGACGCGTGTTCATAGTGAGTGTGAGGGGACGCGTGTTCCTCATAGTGAGTGTGAGGGGACGCGTGTTCCTCATAGTGAGTGTGAGGGGACGCGTGTTCCTCATAGTGAGTGTGAGGGGACGCGTGCTCCTCCATAGTGAGGGGACGCGTGTTCCTCCATAGTGAGGGCCTGAGGGGACGCGTGTTCCTCATAGTGAGGGGACGCGTGTTCCTCATAGTGAGGGGACGCGTGTTCCTCATAGTGAGGGGATGCGTGTTCCTCATAGTGAGGGGATGCGTGTTCCTCATAGTGAGGGGATGCGTGTTCCTCATAGTGAGGGGACGCGTGTTCCTCATACTGAGGGGACGCGTGTTCCTCATACTGAGGGGACGTGTGTTCCTCATAGTGAGGGTGAGGGGACGGGTGTTCCTCATAGTGAGGGTGAGGGGACGCGTGTTCCTCCATAGTGAGGGGACGCGTGTTCCTCCATAGTGAGGGGACGCGTGTTCCTCCATAGTGAGGGGACGCGTGTTCCTCCATAGTGAGGGGACGCGTGTTCCTCCATAGTGAGGGGACGCGTGTTCCTCCAAAGTGGGGGGACGCGTGTTCCTCACAGTGAGGGGACGCGTGTTCCTCACAGTGAGGGGACGCGTGTTCCTCACAGTGAGGGGACGCGTGTTCCTCACAGTGAGGGGACGCGTGTTCCTCATAGTAAGGGTGAGGGGACGCGTGTTCCTCATAGTGAGGGGACGCGTGTTCCTCCATAGTGAGGGGACGCGTGTTCCTCCATAGTGAGGGGACGCGTGTTCCTCACAGTGAGGGGACGCGTGCTCCTCACAGTGAGGGGGACGCGTGCTCCTCACAGTGAGGGGGACGCGTGCTCCTCACAGTGAGGGGGACGCGTGCTCCTCACAGTGAGGGGGACGCGTGCTCCTCACAGTGAGGGGGACGCGTGCTCCTCACAGTGAGGGGGACGCGTGCTCCTCACAGTGAGGGGGACGCGTGCTCCTCACAGTGAGGGGGACGCGTGCTCCTCACAGTGAGGGGGACGCGTGTTCCTCACAGTGAGGGGACGCGTGCTCCTCATAGTGAGGGTGAGGGGACGCGTGCTCCTCATAGTGAGGGTGAGGGGACGCGTGTTCCTCCACAGTGAGGGGACGCGTGTTCCTCCACAGTGAGGGGACGCGTGCTCCTCCACAGTGAGGGGACGCGTGCTCCTCCACAGTGAGGGGACGCGTGCTCCTCCACAGTGAGGGGACGCGTGCTCCTCCACAGTGAGGGGACGCGTGCTCCTCCACAGTGAGGGGACGCGTGCTCCCCAGAGTGAGGGCCTGAGGGGGACGCGTGTTCCTCATAGTGAGGCTGAGGGGACGCGTGTTCCTCATAGTGAGGGGACGCGTGTTCCTCATAGTGAGGGGACGCGTGTTCCTCATAGTGAGGGGACGCGTTTTCCTCATAGTGAGGGGACGCGTGTTCCTCATACTGAGGGGACGCGTGTTCCTCATACTGAGGGGACGCGTGTTCCTCATACTGAGGGGACGCGTGTTCCTCATACTGAGGGGACGTGTGTTCCTCATAGTGAGGGTGAGGGGACGCGTGTTCCTCATAGTGAGGGTAAGGGGACGCGTGTTCCTCCATAGTGAGGGGACGCGTGTTCCTCCATAGTGAGGGGACGCGTGTTCCTCCATAGTGAGGGGACGCGTGTTCCTCCATAGTGAGGGGACGCGTGTTCCTCCATAGTGAGGGGACGCGTGTTCCTCCATAGTGAGGGGACGCGTGTTCCTCCATAGTGAGGGGACGCGTGTTCCTCATAGTGAGGGGACGTGTGTTCCTCATAGTGAGGGTGAGGGGACGTGTGTTCCTCATAGTGAGGGTGAGGGGACGCGTGCTCCTCACAGTGAGGGGACGCGTGCTCCCCATAGTGAGGGGACGCGTGCTCCTCATAGTGAGGGCCTGAGGGGACGCGTGTTCCTCATAGTGAGGGGACGCGTGTTCCTCATAGTGAGGGGACGCGTGTTCCTCATAGTGAGGGGACGCGTGTTCCTCATAGTGAGGGGACGCGTGTTCCTCATAGTGAGGGGACGCGTTTTCCTCATAGTGAGGGTGAGGGGACGTGTGTTCCTCATAGTGAGGGTGAGGGGACGTGTGTTCCTCATAGTGAGGGTGAGGGGGCGCGTGTTCCTCACACAGTGAGGGGACGCGTGCTCCTCACACAGTGAGGGGACGCGTGCTCCTCACACAGTGAGGGGACGCGTGCTCCTCACACAGTGAGGGGACGCGTGCTCCTCACACAGTGAGGGGACGCGTGCTCCTCACACAGTGAGGGGACGCGTGCTCCTCACACAGTGAGGGGACGCGTGTTCCTCCATAGTGAGGGGACGCGTGTTCCTCCATAGTGAGGGGACGCGTGTTCCTCCATAGTGAGGGGACGCGTGTTCCTCCATAGTGAGGGGACGCGTGTTCCTCCATAGTGAGGGGACGCGTGTTCCTCCATAGTGAGGGGACGCGTGTTCCTCCATAGTGAGGGGACGCGTGTTCCTCATAGTGAGGGGACGTGTGTTCCTCATAGTGAGGGTGAGGGGACGTGTGTTCCTCATAGTGAGGGTGAGGGGACGCGTGCTCCTCACAGTGAGGGGACGCGTGCTCCCCATAGTGAGGGGACGCGTGCTCCTCATAGTGAGGGCCTGAGGGGACGCGTGTTCCTCATAGTGAGGGGACGCGTGTTCCTCATAGTGAGGGGACGCGTGTTCCTCATAGTGAGGGGACGCGTGTTCCTCATAGTGAGGGGACGCGTGTTCCTCATAGTGAGGGGACGCGTTTTCCTCATAGTGAGGGTGAGGGGACGTGTGTTCCTCATAGTGAGGGTGAGGGGACGTGTGTTCCTCATAGTGAGGGTGAGGGGGCGCGTGTTCCTCACACAGTGAGGGGACGCGTGCTCCTCACACAGTGAGGGGACGCGTGCTCCTCACACAGTGAGGGGACGCGTGCTCCTCACACAGTGAGGGGACGCGTGCTCCTCACACAGTGAGGGGACGCGTGCTCCTCACACAGTGAGGGGACGCGTGCTCCTCACACAGTGAGGGGACGCGTGTTCCTCATAGTGAGTGTGAGGGGACGCGTGTTCCTCATAGTGAGTGTGAGGGGACGCGTGCTCCTCCATAGTGAGGGGACGCGTGCTCCTCCATAGTGAGGGGACGCGTGCTCCTCCATAGTGAGGGGACGCGTGTTCCTCCATAGTGAGGGGACGCGTGTTCCTCCATAGTGAGGGCCTGAGGGGACGCGTGTTCCTCATAGTGAGGGGACGCGTGTTCCTCATAGTGAGGGGACGCGTGTTCCTCATAGTGAGGGGACGCGTGTTCCTCATAGTGAGGGGACGCGTGTTCCTCATAGTGAGGGGACGCGTGTTCCTCATAGTGAGGGGACGCGTGTTCCTCATAGTGAGGGGACGCGTGTTCCTCATAGTGAGGGGACGCGTGTTCCTCATAGTGAGGGGACGCGTGTTCCTCATACTGAGGGGACGCGTGTTCCTCATACTGAGGGGACGTGTGTTCCTCATAGTGAGGGTGAGGGGACGGGTGTTCCTCATAGTGAGGGTGAGGGGACGCGTGTTCCTCCATAGTGAGGGGACGCGTGTTCCTCCATAGTGAGGGGACGCGTGTTCCTCCATAGTGAGGGGACGCGTGTTCCTCCATAGTGAGGGGACGCGTGTTCCTCCATAGTGAGGGGACGCGTGTTCCTCCATAGTGAGGGGACGCGTGTTCCTCCATAGTGAGGGGACGCGTGTTCCTCCATAGTGAGGGGACGCGTGTTCCTCCATAGTGAGGGGACGCGTGTTCCTCCATAGTGAGGGGACGCGTGTTCCTCCAAAGTGAGGGGACGCGTGTTCCTCCAAAGTGAGGGGACGCGTGCTCCTCACAGTGAGGGGACGCGTGCTCCTCACAGTGAGGGGACGCGTGCTCCTCACAGTGAGGGGACGCGTGCTCCTCACAGTGAGGGGACGCGTGCTCCTCACAGTGAGGGGACGCGTGCTCCCCACAGTGAGGGGACGCGTGCTCCCCACAGTGAGGGGACGCGTGCTCCCCACAGTGAGGGGACGCGTGCTCCCCACAGTGAGGGGACGCGTGCTCCCCACAGTGAGGGGACGCGTGCTCCCCACAGTGAGGGGACGCGTGCTCCCCACAGTGAGGGGACGCGTGCTCCCCACAGTGAGGGGACGCGTGCTCCCCATAGTGAGGGCCTGAGGGGACGCGTGTTCCTCATAGTGAGGGGACGCGTGTTCCTCATAGTGAGGGTGAGGGGACGCGTGTTCCTCATAGTGAGGGGACGCGTGTTCCTCATAGTGAGGGGACGCGTGTTCCTCATAGTGAGGGGACGCGTGTTCCTCATAGTGAGGGGACGCGTGTTCCTCATAGTGAGGGGACGCGTGTTCCTCATAGTGAGGGGACGCGTGTTCCTCATAGTGAGGGGACGCGTGTTCCTCATAGTGAGGGTGAGGGGACGTGTGTTCCTCATAGTGAGGGGACGCGTGTTCCTCATAGTGAGGGTGAGGGGACGCGTGTTCCTCATAGTGAGGGTGAGGGGGACGCGTGCTCCTCACAGTGAGGGGGACGCGTGCTCCTCACAGTGAGGGGGACGCGTGTTCCTCACAGTGAGGGGACGCGTGCTCCTCATAGTGAGGGTGAGGGGACGCGTGCTCCTCATAGTGAGGGTGAGGGGACGCGTGTTCCTCCACAGTGAGGGGACGCGTGCTCCTCCACAGTGAGGGGACGCGTGCTCCTCCACAGTGAGGGGACGCGTGCTCCTCCACAGTGAGGGGACGCGTGCTCCTCCACAGTGAGGGGACGCGTGCTCCTCCACAGTGAGGGGACGCGTGCTCCTCCACAGTGAGGGGACGCGTGCTCCCCAGAGTGAGGGCCTGAGGGGGACGCGTGTTCCTCATAGTGAGGCTGAGGGGACGCGTGTTCCTCATAGTGAGGGGACGCGTGTTCCTCATAGTGAGGGGACGCGTTTTCCTCATAGTGAGGGGACGCGTTTTCCTCATAGTGAGGGGACGCGTGTTCCTCATACTGAGGGGACGCGTGTTCCTCATACTGAGGGGACGCGTGTTCCTCATACTGAGGGGACGCGTGTTCCTCATACTGAGGGGACGTGTGTTCCTCATAGTGAGGGTGAGGGGACGCGTGTTCCTCATAGTGAGGGTAAGGGGACGCGTGTTCCTCCATAGTGAGGGGACGCGTGTTCCTCCATAGTGAGGGGACGCGTGTTCCTCCATAGTGAGGGGACGCGTGTTCCTCCATAGTGAGGGGACGCGTGTTCCTCCATAGTGAGGGGACGCGTGTTCCTCCATAGTGAGGGGACGCGTGTTCCTCCATAGTGAGGGGACGCGTGTTCCTCATAGTGAGGGGACGTGTGTTCCTCATAGTGAGGGTGAGGGGACGTGTGTTCCTCATAGTGAGGGTGAGGGGACGCGTGCTCCTCACAGTGAGGGGACGCGTGCTCCCCATAGTGAGGGGACGCGTGCTCCTCATAGTGAGGGCCTGAGGGGACGCGTGTTCCTCATAGTGAGGGGACGCGTGTTCCTCATAGTGAGGGGACGCGTGTTCCTCATAGTGAGGGGACGCGTGTTCCTCATAGTGAGGGGACGCGTGTTCCTCATAGTGAGGGGACGCGTTTTCCTCATAGTGAGGGTGAGGGGACGTGTGTTCCTCATAGTGAGGGTGAGGGGACGTGTGTTCCTCATAGTGAGGGTGAGGGGGCGCGTGTTCCTCACAGTGAGGGGACGCGTGCTCCTCACACAGTGAGGGGACGCGTGCTCCTCACACAGTGAGGGGACGCGTGCTCCTCACACAGTGAGGGGACGCGTGCTCCTCACACAGTGAGGGGACGCGTGCTCCTCACACAGTGAGGGGACGCGTGCTCCTCACACAGTGAGGGGACGCGTGTTCCTCATAGTGAGTGTGAGGGGACGCGTGTTCCTCATAGTGAGTGTGAGGGGACGCGTGCTCCTCCATAGTGAGGGGACGCGTGCTCCTCCATAGTGAGGGGACGCGTGTTCCTCCATAGTGAGGGGACGCGTGTTCCTCCATAGTGAGGGCCTGAGGGGACGCGTGTTCCTCATAGTGAGGGGACGCGTGTTCCTCATAGTGAGGGGACGCGTGTTCCTCATAGTGAGGGGACGCGTGTTCCTCATAGTGAGGGGACGCGTGTTCCTCATAGTGAGGGGACGCGTGTTCCTCATAGTGAGGGGACGCGTGTTCCTCATAGTGAGGGGACGCGTGTTCCTCATAGTGAGGGGACGCGTGTTCCTCATACTGAGGGGACGCGTGTTCCTCATACTGAGGGGACGCGTGTTCCTCATACTGAGGGGACGTGTGTTCCTCATAGTGAGGGTGAGGGGACGGGTGTTCCTCATAGTGAGGGTGAGGGGACGCGTGTTCCTCCATAGTGAGGGGACGCGTGTTCCTCCATAGTGAGGGGACGCGTGTTCCTCCATAGTGAGGGGACGCGTGTTCCTCCATAGTGAGGGGACGCGTGTTCCTCCATAGTGAGGGGACGCGTGTTCCTCCATAGTGAGGGGACGCGTGTTCCTCCATAGTGAGGGGACGCGTGTTCCTCCATAGTGAGGGGACGCGTGTTCCTCCATAGTGAGGGGACGCGTGTTCCTCCAAAGTGAGGGGACGCGTGTTCCTCCAAAGTGAGGGGACGCGTGTTCCTCCAAAGTGAGGGGACGCGTGCTCCTCACAGTGAGGGGACGCGTGCTCCTCACAGTGAGGGGACGCGTGCTCCTCACAGTGAGGGGACGCGTGCTCCTCACAGTGAGGGGACGCGTGCTCCTCACAGTGAGGGGACGCGTGCTCCTCACAGTGAGGGGACGCGTGCTCCTCACAGTGAGGGGACGCGTGCTCCCCACAGTGAGGGGACGCGTGCTCCCCACAGTGAGGGGACGCGTGCTCCCCACAGTGAGGGGACGCGTGCTCCCCACAGTGAGGGGACGCGTGCTCCCCATAGTGAGGGCCTGAGGGGACGCGTGTTCCTCATAGTGAGGGGACGCGTGTTCCTCATAGTGAGGGTGAGGGGACGCGTGTTCCTCATAGTGAGGGGACGCGTGTTCCTCATAGTGAGGGGACGCGTGTTCCTCATAGTGAGGGGACGCGTGTTCCTCATAGTGAGGGGACGCGTGTTCCTCATAGTGAGGGGACGCGTGTTCCTCATAGTGAGGGGACGCGTGTTCCTCATAGTGAGGGGACGCGTGTTCCTCATAGTGAGGGTGAGGGGACGTGTGTTCCTCATAGTGAGGGGACGCGTGTTCCTCATAGTGAGGGTGAGGGGACGCGTGTTCCTCATAGTGAGGGTGAGGGGACGCGTGTTCCTCATAGTGAGGGGACGCGTGTTCCTCATAGTGAGGGTGAGGGGACGCGTGTTCCTCATAGTGAGGGTGAGGGGACGCGTGTTCCTCCACAGTGAGGGGACGCGTGTTCCTCCACAGTGAGGGGACGCGTGTTCCTCCACAGTGAGGGGACGCGTGCTCCTCCACAGTGAGGGGACGCGTGCTCCTCCACAGTGAGGGGACGCGTGCTCCTCCACAGTGAGGGGACGCGTGCTCCTCCACAGTGAGGGGACGCGTGCTCCCCATAGTGAGGGCCTGAGGGGACGGGTGTTCCTCATAGTGAGGGGACGGGTGTTCCTCATAGTGAGGGGACGCGTGTTCCTCATAGTGAGGGGACGCGTGTTCCTCATAGTGAGGGGACGCGTGTTCCTCATAGTGAGGGGACGCGTGTTCCTCATAGTGAGGGGACGCGTGTTCCTCATAGTGAGGGGACGCGTGTTCCTCATAGTGAGGGGACGCGTGTTCCTCCATAGTGAGGGGACGCGTGTTCCTCCATAGTGAGGGGACGCGTGTTCCTCCATAGTGAGGGGACGCGTGTTCCTCCATAGTGAGGGGACGCGTGTTCCTCCATAGTGAGGGGACGCGTGTTCCTCCATAGTGAGGGGACGCGTGTTCCTCCATAGTGAGGGGACGCGTGTTCCTCCATAGTGAGGGGACGCGTGCTCCCCATAGTGAGGGGACGCGTGCTCCTCATAGTGAGGGCCTGAGGGGACGTGTGTTCCTCACAGTGAGGGGACGCGTGTTCCTCACAGTGAGGGGACGCGTGTTCCTCACAGTGAGGGGAAGCGTGTTCCTCACAGTGAGGGGACGCGTGTTCCTCACAGTGAGGGGACGCGTGTTCCTCACAGTGAGGGGACGCGTGTTCCTCACAGTGAGGGGACGCGTGTTCCTCACAGTGAGGGGACGCGTGTTCCTCACAGTGAGGGGACGCGTGTTCCTCACAGTGAGGGGACGCGTGTTCCTCACAGTGAGGGGACGCGTGTTCCTCACAGTGAGGGGACGCGTGTTCCTCACAGTGAGGGGACGCGTGTTCCTCACAGTGAGGGGACGCGTGTTCCTCACAGTGAGGGGACGCGTGTTCCTCATAGTGAGGGTGAGGGGACGCGTGTTCCTCATAGTGAGGGTGAGGGGACGCGTGTTCCTCCACAGTGAGGGGACGCGTGTTCCTCCACAGTGAGGGGACGCGTGTTCCTCCACAGTGAGGGGACGCGTGTTCCTCCACAGTGAGGGGACGCGTGTTCCTCCACAGTGAGGGGACGCGTGTTCCTCCACAGTGAGGGGACGCGTGTTCCTCCACAGTGAGGGGACGCGTGCTCCTCCACAGTGAGGGGACGCGTGCTCCCCATAGTGAGGGCCTGAGGGGACGGGTGTTCCTCATAGTGAGGGGACGGGTGTTCCTCATAGTGAGGGGACGCGTGTTCCTCATAGTGAGGGGACGCGTGTTCCTCATAGTGAGGGGACGCGTGTTCCTCATAGTGAGGGGACGCGTGTTCCTCATAGTGAGGGTGAGGGGACGCGTGTTCCTCATAGTGAGGGGACGCGTGTTCCTCCATAGTGAGGGGACGCGTGTTCCTCCATAGTGAGGGGACGCGTGTTCCTCCATAGTGAGGGGACGCGTGTTCCTCCATAGTGAGGGGACGCGTGTTCCTCCATAGTGAGGGGACGCGTGCTCCCCATAGTGAGGGGACGCGTGCTCCTCATAGTGAGGGCCTGAGGGGACGTGTGTTCCTCACAGTGAGGGGACGCGTGTTCCTCACAGTGAGGGGACGCGTGTTCCTCACAGTGAGGGGAAGCGTGTTCCTCACAGTGAGGGGAAGCGTGTTCCTCACAGTGAGGGGACGCGTGTTCCTCACAGTGAGGGGACGCGTGCTCCTCACAGTGAGGGGACGCGTGCTCCTCACAGTGAGGGGACGCGTGCTCCTCACAGTGAGGGGACGCGTGCTCCTCACAGTGAGGGGACGCGTGCTCCTCACAGTGAGGGGACGCGTGCTCCTCACAGTGAGGGGACGCGTGCTCCTCACAGTGAGGGGACGCGTGCTCCTCACAGTGAGGGGACGCGTGCTCCTCACAGTGAGGGGACGCGTGCTCCTCACAGTGAGGGGACGCGTGCTCCTCACAGTGAGGGCCTGAGGGGACGCGTGTTCCTCATAGTGAGGGGACGCGTGTTCCTCATAGTGAGGGGACGCGTGTTCCTCATAGTGAGGGGACGCGTGTTCCTCATAGTGAGGGGACGCGTGTTCCTCATAGTGAGGGGACGCGTGTTCCTCATAGTGAGGGTGAGGGGACGTGTGTTCCTCATAGTGAGTGGACGCGTGTTCCTCATAGTGAGGGTGAGTGGACGCGTGTTCCTCATAGTGAGGGTGAGTGGACGCGTGTTCCTCATAGTGAGGGTGAGGGGACGCGTGTTCCTCACAGTGAGGGGACGCGTGTTCCTCACAGTGAGGGGACGCGTGTTCCTCACAGTGAGGGGACGCGTGCTCCTCACAGTGAGGGGACGCGTGCTCCTCACAGTGAGGGGACGCGTGCTCCTCACAGTGAGGGGACGCGTGCTCCTCACAGTGAGGGGACGCGTGCTCCTCACAGTGAGGGGACGCGTGCTCCTCACAGTGAGGGGACGCGTGCTCCTCACAGTGAGGGCCTGAGGGGACGTGTGTTCCTCATAGTGAGGGGACGTGTGTTCCTCATAGTGAGGGGACGCGTGTTCCTCATAGTGAGGGGACGCGTGTTCCTCATAGTGAGGGTGAGGGGACGTGTGTTCCTCATAGTGAGGGGACGCGTGTTCCTCATAGTGAGGGTGAGTGGACGCGTGTTCCTCATAGTGAGGGTGAGGGGACGCGTGTTCCTCACAGTGAGGGGACGCGTGTTCCTCACAGTGAGGGGACGCGTGTTCCTCACAGTGAGGGGACGCGTGTTCCTCACAGTGAGGGGACGCGTGTTCCTCACAGTGAGGGGACGCGTGTTCCTCACAGTGAGGGGACGCGTGCTCCCCACAGTGAGGGGACGCGTGCTCCCCACAGTGAGGGGACGCGTGCTCCCCACAGTGAGGGGACGCGTGTTCCTCCACAGTGAGGGGACGCGTGTTCCTCCACAGTGAGGGGACGCGTGTTCCTCCACAGTGAGGGGACGCGTGTTCCTCCACAGTGAGGGGACGCGTGTTCCTCCACAGTGAGGGGACGCGTGTTCCTCCACAGTGAGGGGACGCGTGTTCCTCCACAGTGAGGGGACGCGTGTTCCTCCACAGTGAGGGGACGCGTGTTCCTCCACAGTGAGGGGACGCGTGTTCCTCCACAGTGAGGGGACGCGTGTTCCTCCACAGTGAGGGGACGCGTGTTCCTCCACAGTGAGGGGACGCGTGCTCCTCCACAGTGAGGGGACGCGTGCTCCCCATAGTGAGGGCCTGAGGGGACGGGTGTTCCTCATAGTGAGGAGACGGGTGTTCCTCATAGTGAGGGGACGGGTGTTCCTCATAGTGAGGGGACGGGTGTTCCTCATAGTGAGGGGACGGGTGTTCCTCATAGTGAGGGGACGGGTGTTCCTCATAGTGAGGGGACGGGTGTTCCTCATAGTGAGGGGACGGGTGTTCCTCCATAGTGAGGGGACGCGTGTTCCTCCATAGTGAGGGGACGCGTGTTCCTCCATAGTGAGGGGACGCGTGTTCCTCCATAGTGAGGGGACGCGTGTTCCTCCATAGTGAGGGGACGCGTGTTCCTCCATAGTGAGGGGACGCGTGTTCCTCCATAGTGAGGGGACGCGTGTTCCTCCATAGTGAGGGGACGCGTGTTCCTCCATAGTGAGGGGACGCGTGTTCCTCCATAGTGAGGGGACGCGTGTTCCTCCATAGTGAGGGGACGCGTGTTCCTCCATAGTGAGGGGACGCGTGTTCCTCCATAGTGAGGGGACGCGTGTTCCTCCATAGTGAGGGGACGCGTGTTCCTCCATAGTGAGGGGACGCGTGCTCCCCATAGTGAGGGGACGCGTGCTCCTCATAGTGAGGGCCTGAGGGGACGTGTGTTCCTCACAGTGAGGGGACGCGTGTTCCTCACAGTGAGGGGACGCGTGTTCCTCACAGTGAGGGGACGCGTGTTCCTCACAGTGAGGGGACGCGTGTTCCTCACAGTGAGGGGAAGCGTGTTCCTCACAGTGAGGGGAAGCGTGTTCCTCACAGTGAGGGGAAGCGTGCTCCTCACAGTGAGGGGACGCGTGCTCCTCACAGTGAGGGGACGCGTGCTCCTCACAGTGAGGGGACGCGTGCTCCTCACAGTGAGGGGACGCGTGCTCCTCACAGTGAGGGGACGCGTGCTCCTCACAGTGAGGGGACGCGTGCTCCTCACAGTGAGGGGACGCGTGCTCCTCACAGTGAGGGGACGCGTGCTCCTCACAGTGAGGGCCTGAGGGGACGCGTGTTCCTCATAGTGAGGGGACGCGTGTTCCTCATAGTGAGGGGACGCGTGTTCCTCATAGTGAGGGGACGCGTGTTCCTCATAGTGTGGGGACGCGTGTTCCTCATAGTGAGGGGACGCGTGTTCCTCATAGTGAGGGTGAGGGGACGCGTGTTCCTCATAGTGAGGGTGAGGGGACGCGTGTTCCTCATAGTGAGTGGACGCGTGTTCCTCACAGTGAGGGGACGCGTGCTCCTCACAGTGAGGGGACGCGTGCTCCTCACAGTGAGGGGACGCGTGCTCCTCACAGTGAGGGGACGCGTGCTCCTCACAGTGAGGGGACGCGTGCTCCTCACAGTGAGGGGACGCGTGCTCCTCACAGTGAGGGGACGCGTGCTCCTCACAGTGAGGGGACGCGTGTTCCTCATAGTGAGGGTGAGGGGACGTGTGTTCCTCATAGTGAGTGGACGCGTGTTCCTCATAGTGAGGGTGAGTGGACGCGTGTTCCTCATAGTGAGGGTGAGGGGACGCGTGTTCCTCACAGTGAGGGGACGCGTGTTCCTCACAGTGAGGGGACGCGTGTTCCTCACAGTGAGGGGACGCGTGTTCCTCACAGTGAGGGGACGCGTGTTCCTCACAGTGAGGGGACGCGTGTTCCTCACAGTGAGGGGACGCGTGTTCCTCACAGTGAGGGGACGCGTGTTCCTCACAGTGAGGGGACGCGTGTTCCTCACAGTGAGGGGACGCGTGCTCCCCACAGTGAGGGGACGCGTGCTCCCCACAGTGAGGGGACGCGTGCTCCCCACAGTGAGGGGACGCGTGCTCCCCACAGTGAGGGGACGCGTGCTCCCCACAGTGAGGGGACGCGTGCTCCTCATAGTGAGGGGACGCGTGTTCCTCATAGTGAGGGGACGCGTGTTCCTCATAGTGAGGGGACGCGTGTTCCTCATAGTGAGGGGACGCGTGTTCCTCATAGTGAGGGGACGCGTGTTCCTCATAGTGAGGGGACGCGTTTTCCTCATAGTGAGGGTGAGGGGACGTGTGTTCCTCATAGTGAGGGTGAGGGGACGTGTGTTCCTCATAGTGAGGGTGAGGGGACGTGTGTTCCTCATAGTGAGGTTGAGGGGACGTGTGTTCCTCATAGTGAGGGGACGTGTGTTCCTCATAGTGAGGGGACGCGTGCTCCTCACACAGTGAGGGGACGCGTGCTCCTCACACAGTGAGGGGACGCGTGCTCCTCACACAGTGAGGGGACGCGTGTTCATAGTGAGTGTGAGGGGACGCGTGTTCCTCATAGTGAGTGTGAGGGGACGCGTGCTCCTCCATAGTGAGGGGACGCGTGTTCCTCCATAGTGAGGGCCTGAGGGGACGCGTGTTCCTCATAGTGAGGGGACGCGTGTTCCTCATAGTGAGGGGACGCGTGTTCCTCATAGTGAGGGGACGCGTGTTCCTCCATAGTGAGGGGACGCGTGTTCCTCCATAGTGAGGGGACGCGTGTTCCTCCATAGTGAGGGGACGCGTGTTCCTCCATAGTGAGGGGACGCGTGTTCCTCCATAGTGAGGGGACGCGTGTTCCTCCATAGTGAGGGGACGCGTGTTCCTCCATAGTGAGGTGACACGTGTTCCTCCATAGTGAGGGGACGCGTGTTCCTCCATAGTGAGGGGACGCGTGTTCCTCCATAGTGAGGGGACGCGTGTTCCTCCATAGTGAGGGGACGCGTGTTCCTCCATAGTGAGGGGACGCGTGTTCCTCCATAGTGAGGGGACGCGTGTTCCTCCATAGTGAGGGGACGCGTGTTCCTCCATAGTGAGGGGACGCGTGTTCCTCCATAGTGAGGGGACGCGTGTTCCTCCATAGTGAGGGGACGCGTGTTCCTCCATAGTGAGGGGACGCGTGCTCCTCATAGTGAGGGCCTGAGGGGACGTGTGTTCCTCACAGTGAGGGGACGCGTGTTCCTCACAGTGAGGGGACGCGTGTTCCTCACAGTGAGGGGACGCGTGTTCCTCACAGTGAGGGGACGCGTGTTCCTCACAGTGAGGGGACGCGTGTTCCTCACAGTGAGGGGAAGCGTGTTCCTCACAGTGAGGGGAAGCGTGTTCCTCACAGTGAGGGGACGCGTGTTCCTCACAGTGAGGGGACGCGTGTTCCTCACAGTGAGGGGACGCGTGCTCCTCACAGTGAGGGGACGCGTGCTCCTCACAGTGAGGGGACGCGTGCTCCTCACAGTGAGGGGACGCGTGCTCCTCACAGTGAGGGGACGCGTGCTCCTCACAGTGAGGGGACGCGTGCTCCTCACAGTGAGGGGACGCGTGCTCCTCACAGTGAGGGGACGCGTGCTCCTCACAGTGAGGGGACGCGTGCTCCTCACAGTGAGGGCCTGAGGGGACGCGTGTTCCTCATAGTGAGGGGACGCGTGTTCCTCATAGTGAGGGGACGCGTGTTCCTCATAGTGTGGGGACGCGTGTTCCTCATAGTGTGGGGACGCGTGTTCCTCATAGTGAGGGGACGCGTGTTCCTCATAGTGAGGGTGAGGGGACGCGTGTTCCTCATAGTGAGTGGACGCGTGTTCCTCATAGTGAGGGTGAGTGGACGCGTGTTCCTCATAGTGAGGGTGAGTGGACGCGTGTTCCTCACAGTGAGGGGACGCGTGCTCCTCACAGTGAGGGGACGCGTGCTCCTCACAGTGAGGGGACGCGTGCTCCTCACAGTGAGGGGACGCGTGCTCCTCACAGTGAGGGGACGCGTGCTCCTCACAGTGAGGGGACGCGTGCTCCTCACAGTGAGGGGACGCGTGCTCCTCACAGTGAGGGGACGCGTGTTCCTCATAGTGAGGGTGAGGGGACGTGTGTTCCTCATAGTGAGTGGACGCGTGTTCCTCATAGTGAGGGTGAGTGGACGCGTGCTCCTCACAGTGAGGGGACGCGTGCTCCTCACAGTGAGGGGACGCGTGCTCCTCACAGTGAGGGGACGCGTGCTCCTCACAGTGAGGGGACGCGTGTTCCTCATAGTGAGGGTGAGGGGACGTGTGTTCCTCATAGTGAGTGGACGCGTGTTCCTCATAGTGAGGGTGAGTGGACGCGTGTTCCTCATAGTGAGGGTGAGGGGACGCGTGTTCCTCACAGTGAGGGGACGCGTGTTCCTCACAGTGAGGGGACGCGTGTTCCTCACAGTGAGGGGACGCGTGTTCCTCACAGTGAGGGGACGCGTGTTCCTCACAGTGAGGGGACGCGTGTTCCTCACAGTGAGGGGACGCGTGTTCCTCACAGTGAGGGGACGCGTGTTCCTCACAGTGAGGGGACGCGTGCTCCCCACAGTGAGGGGACGCGTGCTCCCCACAGTGAGGGGACGCGTGCTCCCCACAGTGAGGGGACGCGTGCTCCCCACAGTGAGGGGACGCGTGCTCCCCACAGTGAGGGGACGCGTGCTCCCCACAGTGAGGGGACGCGTGCTCCCCACAGTGAGGGGACGCGTGCTCCCCACAGTGAGGGGACGCGTGCTCCCCACAGTGAGGGGACGCGTGCTCCCCACAGTGAGGGGACGCGTGTTCCTCATAGTGAGGGGACGCGTGTTCCTCATAGTGAGGGGACGCGTGTTCCTCATAGTGAGGGGACGCGTTTTCCTCATAGTGAGGGTGAGGGGACGTGTGTTCCTCATAGTGAGGGTGAGGGGACGTGTGTTCCTCATAGTGAGGGTGAGGGGACGTGTGTTCCTCATAGTGAGGTTGAGGGGACGTGTGTTCCTCATAGTGAGGGGACGTGTGTTCCTCATAGTGAGGGGACGCGTGCTCCTCACACAGTGAGGGGACGCGTGCTCCTCACACAGTGAGGGGACGCGTGCTCCTCACACAGTGAGGGGACGCGTGTTCATAGTGAGTGTGAGGGGACGCGTGTTCCTCATAGTGAGTGTGAGGGGACGCGTGCTCCTCCATAGTGAGGGGACGCGTGTTCCTCCATAGTGAGGGCCTGAGGGGACGCGTGTTCCTCATAGTGAGGGGACGCGTGTTCCTCATAGTGAGGGGACGCGTGTTCCTCATAGTGAGGGGACGCGTGTTCCTCATAGTGAGGGGACGCGTGTTCCTCATAGTGAGGGGACGCGTGTTCCTCATAGTGAGGGGACGCGTGTTCCTCATAGTGAGGGGACGCGTGTTCCTCATAGTGAGGGGACGCGTGTTCCTCATACTGAGGGGACGCGTGTTCCTCATACTGAGGGGACGTGTGTTCCTCATAGTGAGGGTGAGGGGACGCGTGTTCCTCCATAGTGAGGGGACGCGTGTTCCTCCATAGTGAGGGGACGCGTGTTCCTCCATAGTGAGGGGACGCGTGTTCCTCCATAGTGAGGGGACGCGTGTTCCTCCATAGTGAGGGGACGCGTGTTCCTCCATAGTGAGGGCCTGAGGGGACGCGTGTTCCTCATAGTGAGGGGACGCGTGTTCCTCATAGTGAGGGGACGCGTGTTCCTCATAGTGAGGGGACGCGTGTTCCTCATAGTGAGGGGACGCGTGTTCCTCATAGTGAGGGGACGCGTGTTCCTCATAGTGAGGGGACGCGTGTTCCTCATAGTGAGGGGACGCGTGTTCCTCATAGTGAGGGGACGCGTGTTCCTCATACTGAGGGGACGTGTGTTCCTCATAGTGAGGGTGAGGGGACGCGTGTTCCTCCACAGTGAGGGGACGCGTGTTCCTCCACAGTGAGGGGACGCGTGTTCCTCCACAGTGAGGGGACGCGTGTTCCTCCACAGTGAGGGGACGCGTGTTCCTCCACAGTGAGGGGACGCGTGTTCCTCCACAGTGAGGGGACGCGTGTTCCTCCACAGTGAGGGGACGCGTGTTCCTCACAGTGAGGGGACGCGTGCTCCTCACAGTGAGGGGACGCGTGCTCCTCACAGTGAGGGGACGCGTGCTCCTCACAGTGAGGGGACGCGTGCTCCTCACAGTGAGGGGACGCGTGCTCCTCACAGTGAGGGGACGCGTGCTCCTCACAGTGAGGGGACGCGTGCTCCTCACAGTGAGGGGACGCGTGTTCCTCACAGTGAGGGGACGCGTGTTCCTCATAGTGAGGGTGAGGGGACGCGTGTTCCTCATAGTGAGGGTGAGGGGACGCGTGTTCCTCATAGTGAGGGGACGCGTGTTCCTCATAGTGAGGGGACGCGTGTTCCTCATAGTGAGGGGACGCGTGTTCCTCATAGTGAGGGGACGCGTGTTCCTCATAGTGAGGGGACGCGTGTTCCTCATAGTGAGGGGACGCGTGTTCCTCCATAGTGAGGGGACGCGTGTTCCTCCATAGTGAGGGGACGCGTGTTCCTCCATAGTGAGGGGACGCGTGTTCCTCCATAGTGAGGGGACGCGTGTTCCTCCATAGTGAGGGGACGCGTGCTCCTCACAGTGAGGGGACGCGTGCTCCTCACAGTGAGGGGACGCGTGCTCCTCACAGTGAGGGGACGCGTGCTCCTCATTGTGAGGGCCTGAGGGGACGCGTGTTCCTCATAGTGAGGGGATGCATGTTCCTCATAGTGAGGGGACGCATGTTCCTCATAGTGAGGGGACGCGTGTTCCTCATAGTGAGGGGACGCGTGTTCCTCATAGTGAGGGGACGCGTGTTCCTCATAGTGAGGGCCTGAGGGGACGCGTGTTCCTCATAGTGAGGGCCTGAGGGGACGCGTGTTCCTCATAGTGAGGGTGAGGGGACGCGTGTTCCTCATAGTGAGGGGACGCGTGTTCCTCATAGTGAGGGGACGCGTGTTCCTCATAGTGAGGGGACGCGTTTTCCTCATAGTGAGGGTGAGGGGACGTGTGTTCCTCATAGTGAGGGTGAGGGGACGTGTGTTCCTCATAGTGAGGGTGAGGGGACGTGTGTTCCTCATAGTGAGGTTGAGGGGACGTGTGTTCCTCATAGTGAGGGGACGTGTGTTCCTCATAGTGAGGGGACGCGTGCTCCTCACACAGTGAGGGGACGCGTGCTCCTCACACAGTGAGGGGACGCGTGCTCCTCACACAGTGAGGGGACGCGTGTTCATAGTGAGTGTGAGGGGACGCGTGTTCCTCATAGTGAGTGTGAGGGGACGCGTGCTCCTCCATAGTGAGGGGACGCGTGTTCCTCCATAGTGAGGGCCTGAGGGGACGCGTGTTCCTCATAGTGAGGGGACGCGTGTTCCTCATAGTGAGGGGACGCGTGTTCCTCATAGTGAGGGGACGCGTGTTCCTCATAGTGAGGGGACGCGTGTTCCTCATAGTGAGGGGACGCGTGTTCCTCATAGTGAGGGGACGCGTGTTCCTCATAGTGAGGGGACGCGTGTTCCTCATACTGAGGGGACGCGTGTTCCTCATACTGAGGGGACGTGTGTTCCTCATAGTGAGGGTGAGGGGACGCGTGTTCCTCCATAGTGAGGGGACGCGTGTTCCTCCATAGTGAGGGGACGCGTGTTCCTCCATAGTGAGGGGACGCGTGTTCCTCCATAGTGAGGGGACGCGTGTTCCTCCATAGTGAGGGGACGCGTGTTCCTCCATAGTGAGGGCCTGAGGGGACGCGTGTTCCTCATAGTGAGGGGACGCGTGTTCCTCATAGTGAGGGGACGCGTGTTCCTCATAGTGAGGGGACGCGTGTTCCTCATAGTGAGGGGACGCGTGTTCCTCATAGTGAGGGGACGCGTGTTCCTCATAGTGAGGGGACGCGTGTTCCTCATAGTGAGGGGACGCGTGTTCCTCATACTGAGGGGACGCGTGTTCCTCATACTGAGGGGACGTGTGTTCCTCATACTGAGGGTGAGGGGACGCGTGTTCCTCCACAGTGAGGGGACGCGTGTTCCTCCACAGTGAGGGGACGCGTGTTCCTCCACAGTGAGGGGACGCGTGTTCCTCCACAGTGAGGGGACGCGTGTTCCTCCACAGTGAGGGGACGCGTGTTCCTCCACAGTGAGGGGACGCGTGTTCCTCCACAGTGAGGGGACGCGTGTTCCTCCACAGTGAGGGGACGCGTGTTCCTCCACAGTGAGGGGACGCGTGTTCCTCACAGTGAGGGGACGCGTGCTCCTCACAGTGAGGGGACGCGTGCTCCTCACAGTGAGGGGACGCGTGCTCCTCACAGTGAGGGGACGCGTGCTCCTCACAGTGAGGGGACGCGTGCTCCTCACAGTGAGGGGACGCGTGCTCCTCACAGTGAGGGGACGCGTGCTCCTCACAGTGAGGGGACGCGTGCTCCTCACAGTGAGGGGACGCGTGTTCCTCACAGTGAGGGGACGCGTGTTCCTCATAGTGAGGGTGAGGGGACGCGTGTTCCTCATAGTGAGGGTGAGGGGACGCGTGTTCCTCATAGTGAGGGGACGCGTGTTCCTCATAGTGAGGGGACGCGTGTTCCTCATAGTGAGGGGACGCGTGTTCCTCATAGTGAGGGGACGCGTGTTCCTCATAGTGAGGGGACGCGTGTTCCTCATAGTGAGGGGACGCGTGTTCCTCATAGTGAGGGGACGCGTGTTCCTCCATAGTGAGGGGACGCGTGTTCCTCCATAGTGAGGGGACGTGTGTTCCTCCATAGTGAGGGGACGCGTGCTCCTCACAGTGAGGGGACGCGTGCTCCTCACAGTGAGGGGACGCGTGCTCCTCACAGTGAGGGGACGCGTGCTCCTCACAGTGAGGGGACGCGTGCTCCTCATTGTGAGGGCCTGAGGGGACGCGTGTTCCTCATAGTGAGGGGATGCATGTTCCTCATAGTGAGGGGACGCATGTTCCTCATAGTGAGGGGACGCGTGTTCCTCATAGTGAGGGGACGCGTGTTCCTCATAGTGAGGGGACGCGTGTTCCTCATAGTGAGGGCCTGAGGGGACGCGTGTTCCTCATAGTGAGGGTGAGGGGACGCGTGTTCCTCATAGTGAGGGGACGCGTGTTCCTCATAGTGAGGGGACGCGTGTTCCTCATAGTGAGGGGACGCGTGTTCCTCATAGTGAGGGGACGCGTGTTCCTCATAGTGAGGGGACGCGTGTTCCTCATAGTGAGGGGACGCGTGTTCCTCACAGTGAGGGGACGCGTGCTCCTCACAGTGAGGGGACGCGTGCTCCTCACAGTGAGGGGACGCGTGCTCCTCACAGTGAGGGGACGCGTGCTCCTCACAGTGAGGGGACGCGTGCTCCTCACAGTGAGGGGACGCGTGCTCCTCACAGTGAGGGGACGCGTGCTCCTCACAGTGAGGGGACGCGTGCTCCTCACAGTGAGGGGACGCGTGCTCCTCACAGTGAGGGGACGCGTGTTCCTCACAGTGAGGGGACGCGTGTTCCTCATAGTGAGGGTGAGGGGACGCGTGTTCCTCATAGTGAGGGTGAGGGGACGCGTGTTCCTCATAGTGAGGGGACGCGTGTTCCTCATAGTGAGGGGACGCGTGTTCCTCATAGTGAGGGGACGCGTGTTCCTCATAGTGAGGGGACGCGTGTTCCTCATAGTGAGGGGACGCGTGTTCCTCATAGTGAGGGGACGCGTGTTCCTCCATAGTGAGGGGACGCGTGTTCCTCCATAGTGAGGGGACGTGTGTTCCTCCATAGTGAGGGGACGCGTGTTCCTCCATAGTGAGGGGACGCGTGCTCCTCACAGTGAGGGGACGCGTGCTCCTCACAGTGAGGGGACGCGTGCTCCTCACAGTGAGGGGACGCGTGCTCCTCATTGTGAGGGCCTGAGGGGACGCGTGTTCCTCATAGTGAGGGGATGCATGTTCCTCATAGTGAGGGGACGCATGTTCCTCATAGTGAGGGGACGCGTGTTCCTCATAGTGAGGGGACGCGTGTTCCTCATAGTGAGGGGACGCGTGTTCCTCATAGTGAGGGCCTGAGGGGACGCGTGTTCCTCATAGTGAGGGTGAGGGGACGCGTGTTCCTCATAGTGAGGGGACGCGTGTTCCTCATAGTGAGGGGACGCGTGTTCCTCATAGTGAGGGGACGCGTGTTCCTCATAGTGAGGGGACGCGTGTTCCTCATAGTGAGGGGACGCGTGTTCCTCATAGTGAGGGGACGCGTGCTCCTCACAGTGAGGGGACGCGTGCTCCTCACAGTGAGGGGACGCGTGCTCCTCATAGTGAGGGCCTGAGGGGACGCATGTTCCTCATAGTGAGGGGACGCGTGTTCCTCATAGTGAGGGGACGCGTGTTCCTCATAGTGAGGGGACGCGTGTTCCTCATAGTGAGGGGACGCGTGTTCCTCATAGTGAGGGCCTGAGGGGACGCGTGTTCCTCATAGTGAGGGTGAGGGGACGCGTGTTCCTCATAGTGAGGGGACGCGTGTTCCTCATAGTGAGGGGACGCGTGTTCCTCATAGTGAGGGGACGCGTGTTCCTCATAGTGAGGGGACGCGTGTTCCTCATAGTGAGGGGACGCGTGTTCCTCATAGTGAGGGGACGCGTGTTCCTCATAGTGAGGGGACGCGTGTTCCTCATAGTGAGGGGACGCGTGTTCCTCATAGTGAGGGGACGCGTGCTCCTCACAGTGAGGGGACGCGTGCTCCTCACAGTGAGGGGACGCGTGCTCCTCATAGTGAGGGCCTGAGGGGACGCATGTTCCTCATAGTGAGGGGACGCGTGTTCCTCATAGTGAGGGGACGCGTGTTCCTCATAGTGAGGGGACGCGTGTTCCTCATAGTGAGGGGACGCGTGTTCCTCATAGTGAGGGCCTGAGGGGACGCGTGTTCCTCATAGTGAGGGTGAGGGGACGCGTGTTCCTCATAGTGAGGGGACGCGTGTTCCTCATAGTGAGGGGACGCGTGTTCCTCATAGTGAGGGGACGCGTGTTCCTCATAGTGAGGGGACGCGTGTTCCTCATAGTGAGGGGACGCGTGTTCCTCACAGTGAGGGGACGCGTGCTCCTCACAGTGAGGGGACGCGTGCTCCTCACAGTGAGGGGACGCGTGCTCCTCACAGTGAGGGGACGCGTGCTCCTCACAGTGAGGGGACGCGTGCTCCTCACAGTGAGGGGACGCGTGCTCCTCATAGTGAGGGCCTGAGGGGACGCGTGTTCCTCATAGTGAGGGGACGCGTGTTCCTCATAGTGAGGGGACGCGTGTTCCTCATAGTGAGGGGACGCGTGTTCCTCATAGTGAGGGGACGCGTGTTCCTCATAGTGAGGGGACGCGTGTTCCTCACAGTGAGGGGACGCGTGTTCCTCACAGTGAGGGGACGCGTGTTCCTCACAGTGAGGGGACGCGTGTTCCTCACAGTGAGGGGACGCGTGTTCCTCACAGTGAGGGGACGCGTGTTCCCCACAGTGAGGGGACGCGTGCTCCCCACAGTGAGGGGACGCGTGCTCCCCACAGTGAGGGGACGCGTGCTCCCCACAGTGAGGGGACGCGTGCTCCCCACAGTGAGGGGACGCGTGCTCCCCACAGTGAGGGGACGCGTGCTCCCCACAGTGAGGGGACGCGTGCTCCCCACAGTGAGGGGACGCGTGCTCCTCATAGTGAGGGGACGCGTGTTCCTCATAGTGAGGGGACGCGTGTTCCTCATAGTGAGGGGACGCGTGTTCCTCATAGTGAGGGGACGCGTGTTCCTCATAGTGAGGGGACGCGTGTTCCTCATAGTGAGGGGACGCGTTTTCCTCATAGTGAGGGTGAGGGGACGTGTGTTCCTCATAGTGAGGGTGAGGGGACGTGTGTTCCTCATAGTGAGGGTGAGGGGACGTGTGTTCCTCATAGTGAGGTTGAGGGGACGTGTGTTCCTCATAGTGAGGGGACGTGTGTTCCTCATAGTGAGGGGACGCGTGCTCCTCACACAGTGAGGGGACGCGTGCTCCTCACACAGTGAGGGGACGCGTGCTCCTCACACAGTGAGGGGACGCGTGTTCATAGTGAGTGTGAGGGGACGCGTGTTCCTCATAGTGAGTGTGAGGGGACGCGTGCTCCTCCATAGTGAGGGGACGCGTGTTCCTCCATAGTGAGGGCCTGAGGGGACGCGTGTTCCTCATAGTGAGGGGACGCGTGTTCCTCATAGTGAGGGGACGCGTGTTCCTCATAGTGAGGGGACGCGTGTTCCTCATAGTGAGGGGACGCGTGTTCCTCATAGTGAGGGGACGCGTGTTCCTCATAGTGAGGGGACGCGTGTTCCTCATAGTGAGGGGACGCGTGTTCCTCATAGTGAGGGGACGCGTGTTCCTCATACTGAGGGGACGCGTGTTCCTCATAGTGAGGGGACGCGTGTTCCTCACAGTGAGGGGACGCGTGTTCCTCACAGTGAGGGGACGCGTGTTCCTCACAGTGAGGGGACGCGTGTTCCTCATAGTGAGGGTGAGTGGACGCGTGTTCCTCATAGTGAGGGTGAGGGGACGCGTGTTCCTCCATAGTGAGGGGACGCGTGTTCCTCACAGTGAGGGGACGCGTGTTCCTCACAGTGAGGGGACGCGTGTTCCTCACAGTGAGGGGACGCGTGTTCCTCACAGTGAGGGGACGCGTGTTCCTCACAGTGAGGGGACGCGTGTTCCTCACAGTGAGGGGACGCGTGTTCCTCATAGTGAGGGTGAGGGGACGTGTGTTCCTCATAGTGAGGGGACGCGTGTTCCTCACAGTGAGGGTGAGGGGACGCGTGTTCCTCACAGTGAGGGGACGCGTGTTCCTCACAGTGAGGGGACGCGTGTTCCTCACAGTGAGGGGACGCGTGTTCCTCACAGTGAGGGGACGCGTGTTCCTCACAGTGAGGGGACGCGTGTTCGTGAGGGTGAGGGGACGCGTGTTCCTCATAGTGAGGGGACGCGTGTTCCTCATAGTGAGGGGACGCGTGTTCCTCATAGTGAGGGTGAGGGGACGCGTGTTCCCCCCACAGTGAGGGGACGCGTGTTCCTCCACAGTGAGGGGACGCGTGTTCCTCCACAGTGAGGGGACGCGTGTTCCTCCACAGTGAGGGGACGCGTGTTCCTCCACAGTGAGGGGACGCGTGTTCCTCATAGTGAGGGGATGCGTGTTCCTCATAGTGAGGGGACGCGTGTTCCTCATAGTGAGGGGACGCGTGTTCCTCATAGTGAGGGGACGCGTGTTCCTCATAGTGAGGGGACGCGTGTTCCTCATAGTGAGGGTGAGGGGACGCGTGTTCCTCATAGTGAGGGTGAGGGGACGCGTGTTCCTCCATAGTGAGGGGACGCGTGTTCCTCCATAGTGAGGGGACGCGTGTTCCTCCATAGTGAGGGGACGCGTGTTCCTCCATAGTGAGGGGACGCGTGTTCCTCCATAGTGAGGGGACGCGTGTTCCTCCACAGTGAGGGGACGCGTGCTCCCCATAGTGAGGGCCTGAGGGGACGGGTGTTCCTCATAGTGAGGGGACGGGTGTTCCTCATAGTGAGGGGACGGGTGTTCCTCACAGTGAGGGGACGCGTGTTCCTCACAGTGAGGGGACGCGTGTTCCTCACAGTGAGGGGACGCGTGTTCCTCACAGTGAGGGGACGCGTGTTCCTCACAGTGAGGGGACGCGTGTTCCTCACAGTGAGGGGACGCGTGTTCCTCACAGTGAGGGGACGCGTGTTCCTCATAGTGAGGGTGAGGGGACGCGTGTTCCTCATAGTGAGGGGACGCGTGTTCCTCATAGTGAGGGGACGCGTGTTCCTCATAGTGAGGGGACGCGTGTTCCTCATAGTGAGGGTGAGGGGACGCGTGTTCCCCCCACAGTGAGGGGACGCGTGTTCCTCATAGTGAGGGGACGCGTGTTCCTCATAGTGAGGGGACGCGTGTTCCTCATAGTGAGGGCCTGAGGGGACGCGTGTTCCTCATAGTGAGGGTGAGGGGACGCGTGTTCCTCATAGTGAGGGGACGCGTGTTCCTCATAGTGAGGGGACGCGTGTTCCTCATAGTGAGGGGACGCGTGTTCCTCATAGTGAGGGGACGCGTGTTCCTCATAGTGAGGGGACGCGTGTTCCTCATAGTGAGGGGACGCGTGTTCCTCATAGTGAGGGGACGCGTGTTCCTCATAGTGAGGGGACGCGTGTTCCTCATAGTGAGGGCCTGAGGGGACGCGTGTTCCTCATAGTGAGGGTGAGGGGACGCGTGTTCCTCATAGTGAGGGGACGCGTGTTCCTCATAGTGAGGGGACGCGTGTTCCTCATAGTGAGGGGACGCGTGTTCCTCATAGTGAGGGGACGCGTGTTCCTCATAGTGAGGGGACGCGTGTTCCTCATAGTGAGGGGACGCGTGTTCCTCATAGTGAGGGGACGCGTGTTCCTCATAGTGAGGGGACGCGTGTTCCTCATAGTGAGGGGACGCGTGTTCCTCATAGTGAGGGGACGCGTGTTCCTCATAGTGAGGGGACGCGTGTTCCTCATAGTGAGGGGACGCGTGTTCCTCATAGTGAGGGGACGCGTGTTCCTCATAGTGAGGGGACGCGTGTTCCTCATAGTGAGGGTGAGGGGACGCGTGTTCCTCATAGTGAGGGTGAGGGGACGCGTGTTCCCCCCACAGTGAGGGGACGCGTGTTCCTCCACAGTGAGGGGACGCGTGTTCCTCCACAGTGAGGGGACGCGTGTTCCTCCACAGTGAGGGGACGCGTGCTCCCCATAGTGAGGGCCTGAGGGGACGGGTGTTCCTCATAGTGAGGGGACGCGTGTTCCTCCACAGTGAGGGGACGCGTGTTCCTCCACAGTGAGGGGACGCGTGTTCCTCCACAGTGAGGGGACGCGTGTTCCTCCACAGTGAGGGGACGCGTGTTCCTCCACAGTGAGGGGACGCGTGTTCCTCCACAGTGAGGGGACGCGTGTTCCTCCACAGTGAGGGGACGCGTGTTCCTCCACAGTGAGGGGACGCGTGTTCCTCCACAGTGAGGGGACGCGTGCTCCTCACAGTGAGGGGACGCGTGCTCCTCACAGTGAGGGGACGCGTGCTCCTCATTGTGAGGGCCTGAGGGGACGCGTGTTCCTCATAGTGAGGGGACGCATGTTCCTCATAGTGAGGGGACGCGTGTTCCTCATAGTGAGGGGACGCGTGTTCCTCATAGTGAGGGGACGCGTGTTCCTCATAGTGAGGGGACGCGTGTTCCTCATAGTGAGGGGACGCGTGTTCCTCATAGTGAGGGCCTGAGGGGACGCGTGTTCCTCATAGTGAGGGTGAGGGGACGCGTGTTCCTCATAGTGAGGGGACGCGTGTTCCTCATAGTGAGGGGACGCGTGTTCCTCATAGTGAGGGGACGCGTGTTCCTCATAGTGAGGGGACGCGTGTTCCTCATAGTGAGGGGACGCGTGTTCCTCATAGTGAGGGGACGCGTGTTCCTCATAGTGAGGGGACGCGTGTTCCTCATAGTGAGGGGACGCGTGTTCCTCATAGTGAGGGTGAGGGGACGCGTGTTCCTCATAGTGAGGGTGAGGGGACGCGTGTTCCCCCCACAGTGAGGGGACGCGTGTTCCTCCACAGTGAGGGGACGCGTGTTCCTCCACAGTGAGGGGACGCGTGTTCCTCCACAGTGAGGGGACGCGTGCTCCCCATAGTGAGGGCCTGAGGGGACGGGTGTTCCTCATAGTGAGGGGACGCGTGTTCCTCACAGTGAGGGGACGCGTGTTCCTCCACAGTGAGGGGACGCGTGTTCCTCCACAGTGAGGGGACGCGTGTTCCTCCACAGTGAGGGGACGCGTGTTCCTCCACAGTGAGGGGACGCGTGTTCCTCCACAGTGAGGGGACGCGTGTTCCTCCACAGTGAGGGGACGCGTGTTCCTCCACAGTGAGGGGACGCGTGTTCCTCCACAGTGAGGGGACGCGTGTTCCTCCACAGTGAGGGGACGCGTGTTCCTCCACAGTGAGGGGACGCGTGTTCCTCCACAGTGAGGGGACGCGTGTTCCTCCACAGTGAGGGGACGCGTGTTCCTCCACAGTGAGGGGACGCGTGTTCCTCCACAGTGAGGGGACGCGTGTTCCTCCACAGTGAGGGGACGCGTGTTCCTCCACAGTGAGGGGACGCGTGTTCCTCCACAGTGAGGGGACGCGTGTTCCTCCACAGTGAGGGGACGCGTGTTCCTCCACAGTGAGGGGACGCGTGTTCCTCCACAGTGAGGGGACGCGTGTTCCTCCACAGTGAGGGGACGCGTGTTCCTCCACAGTGAGGGGACGCGTGCTCCTCACAGTGAGGGGACGCGTGCTCCTCACAGTGAGGGGACGCGTGCTCCTCACAGTGAGGGGACGCGTGCTCCTCACAGTGAGGGGACGCGTGCTCCTCACAGTGAGGGGACGCGTGCTCCTCACAGTGAGGGGACGCGTGCTCCTCACAGTGAGGGGACGCGTGCTCCTCACAGTGAGGGGACGCGTGCTCCTCACAGTGAGGGGACGCGTGCTCCTCACAGTGAGGGGACGCGTGCTCCTCACAGTGAGGGGACGCGTGCTCCTCACAGTGAGGGGACGCGTGCTCCTCACAGTGAGGGGACGCGTGCTCCCCACAGTGAGGGGACGCGTGCTCCCCACAGTGAGGGGACGCGTGCTCCCCACAGTGAGGGGACGCGTGCTCCCCACAGTGAGGGGACGCGTGCTCCCCACAGTGAGGGGACGCGTGCTCCCCACAGTGAGGGGACGCGTGTTCCCCACAGTGAGGGGACGCGTGTTCCTCACAGTGAGGGGACGCGTGTTCCTCACAGTGAGGGGACGCGTGTTCCTCACAGTGAGGGGACGCGTGTTCCTCACAGTGAGGGGACGCGTGTTCCTCACAGTGAGGGGACGCGTGCTCCTCACAGTGAGGGGACGCGTGCTCCTCACAGTGAGGGCCTGAGGGGACGCGTGTTCCTCATAGTGAGGGGATGCATGTTCCTCATAGTGAGGGGACGCATGTTCCTCATAGTGAGGGGACGCATGTTCCTCATAGTGAGGGGACGCGTGTTCCTCATAGTGAGGGCCTGAGGGGACGCGTGTTCCTCATAGTGAGGGCCTGAGGGGACGCGTGTTCCTCATAGTGAGGGGACGCGTGTTCCTCATAGTGAGGGGACGCGTGTTCCTCATAGTGAGGGGACGCGTGTTCCTCATAGTGAGGGGACGCGTGTTCCTCATAGTGAGGGGACGCGTGTTCCTCATAGTGAGGGGACGCGTGTTCCTCATAGTGAGGGTGAGGGGACGCGTGTTCCTCATAGTGAGGGGACGCGTGTTCCTCATAGTGAGGGGACGTGTGTTCCTCATAGTGAGGGGACGCGTGTTCCTCATAGTGAGGGTGAGGGGACGCGTGTTCCTCATAGTGAGGGTGAGGGGACGCGTGTTCCCCCCACAGTGAGGGGACGCGTGTTCCTCCACAGTGAGGGGACGCGTGTTCCTCCACAGTGAGGGGACGCGTGTTCCTCCACAGTGAGGGGACGCGTGTTCCTCCACAGTGAGGGGACGCGTGTTCCTCCACAGTGAGGGGACGCGTGTTCCTCCACAGTGAGGGGACGCGTGTTCCTCCACAGTGAGGGGACGCGTGTTCCTCCACAGTGAGGGGACGCGTGCTCCCCATAGTGAGGGCCTGAGGGGACGGGTGTTCCTCATAGTGAGGGGACGCGTGTTCCTCATAGTGAGGGGACGCGTGTTCCTCATAGTGAGGGGACGCGTGTTCCTCATAGTGAGGGGACGCGTGTTCCTCATAGTGAGGGGACGCGTGTTCCTCATAGTGAGGGTGAGGGGACGCGTGTTCCTCATAGTGAGGGTGAGGGGACGCGTGTTCCTCATAGTGAGGGTGAGGGGACGCGTGTTCCTCATAGTGAGGGTGAGGGGACGCGTGTTCCTCCATAGTGAGGGGACGCGTGTTCCTCCATAGTGAGGGGACGCGTGTTCCTCCATAGTGAGGGGACGCGTGTTCCTCCATAGTGAGGGGACGCGTGTTCCTCCATAGTGAGGGGACGCGTGTTCCTCCATAGTGAGGGGACGCGTGTTCCTCCATAGTGAGGGGACGCGTGCTCCTCATAGTGAGGGCCTGAGGGGACGCGTGTTCCTCACAGTGAGGGGACGCGTGTTCCTCACAGTGAGGGGACGCGTGTTCCTCACAGTGAGGGGACGCGTGTTCCTCACAGTGAGGGGACGCGTGCTCCTCACAGTGAGGGGACGCGTGCTCCTCACAGTGAGGGGACGCGTGCTCCTCACAGTGAGGGGACGCGTGCTCCTCACAGTGAGGGGACGCGTGCTCCTCACAGTGAGGGGACGCGTGCTCCTCACAGTGAGGGGACGCGTGCTCCTCATAGTGAGGGCCTGAGGGGACGCGTGTTCCTCATAGTGAGGGGACGCGTGTTCCTCATAGTGAGGGGACGCGTGTTCCTCATAGTGAGGGGACGCGTGTTCCTCATAGTGAGGGGACGCGTGTTCCTCATAGTGAGGGGACGCGTGTTCCTCATAGTGAGGGGACGCGTGTTCCTCATAGTGAGGGGACGCGTGTTCCTCATAGTGAGGGGACGCGTGTTCCTCACAGTGAGGGTGAGGGGACGCGTGTTCCTCACAGTGAGGGTGAGGGGACGCGTGTTCCTCACAGTGAGGGTGAGGGGACGCGTGTTCCTCACAGTGAGGGTGAGGGGACGCGTGTTCCTCACAGTGAGGGGACGCGTGTTCCTCACAGTGAGGGGACGCGTGTTCCTCACAGTGAGGGGACGCGTGTTCCTCACAGTGAGGGGACGCGTGTTCCTCACAGTGAGGGGACGCGTGTTCCTCACAGTGAGGGGACGCGTGTTCCTCACAGTGAGGGGACGCGTGTTCCTCACAGTGAGGGGACGCGTGTTCCTCATAGTGAGGGTGAGTGGACGCGTGTTCCTCATAGTGAGGGTGAGGGGACGCGTGTTCCTCCATAGTGAGGGGACGCGTGTTCCTCACAGTGAGGGGACGCGTGTTCCTCACAGTGAGGGGACGCGTGTTCCTCACAGTGAGGGGACGCGTGTTCCTCACAGTGAGGGGACGCGTGTTCCTCACAGTGAGGGGACGCGTGTTCCTCACAGTGAGGGGACGCGTGTTCCTCATAGTGAGGGTGAGGGGACGTGTGTTCCTCATAGTGAGGGGACGCGTGTTCCTCACAGTGAGGGTGAGGGGATGCGTGTTCCTCACAGTGAGGGGACGCGTGTTCCTCACAGTGAGGGGACGCGTGTTCCTCACAGTGAGGGGACGCGTGTTCCTCACAGTGAGGGGACGCGTGTTCCTCACAGTGAGGGGACGCGTGTTCCTCACAGTGAGGGGACGCGTGTTCGTGAGGGTGAGGGGACGCGTGTTCCTCATAGTGAGGGGACGCGTGTTCCTCATAGTGAGGGGACGCGTGTTCCTCATAGTGAGGGTGAGGGGACGCGTGTTCCCCCCACAGTGAGGGGACGCGTGTTCCTCCACAGTGAGGGGACGCGTGTTCCTCCACAGTGAGGGGACGCGTGTTCCTCCACAGTGAGGGGACGCGTGTTCCTCCACAGTGAGGGGACGCGTGTTCCTCCACAGTGAGGGGACGCGTGCTCCCCATAGTGAGGGCCTGAGGGGACGGGTGTTCCTCATAGTGAGGGGATGGGTGTTCCTCATAGTGAGGGGACGCGTGTTCCTCATAGTGAGGGGACGCGTGTTCCTCATAGTGAGGGGACGCGTGTTCCTCATAGTGAGGGGACGCGTGTTCCTCATAGTGAGGGGACGCGTGTTCCTCATAGTGAGGGGACGCGTGTTCCTCATAGTGAGGGTGAGGGGACGCGTGTTCCTCCATAGTGAGGGGACGCGTGTTCCTCCATAGTGAGGGGACGCGTGTTCCTCCATAGTGAGGGGACGCGTGTTCCTCCATAGTGAGGGGACGCGTGTTCCTCCATAGTGAGGGGACGCGTGTTCCTCCATAGTGAGGGGACGCGTGTTCCTCCACAGTGAGGGGACGCGTGCTCCCCATAGTGAGGGCCTGAGGGGACGGGTGTTCCTCATAGTGAGGGGACGGGTGTTCCTCACAGTGAGGGGACGCGTGTTCCTCACAGTGAGGGGACGCGTGTTCCTCACAGTGAGGGGACGCGTGTTCCTCACAGTGAGGGGACGCGTGTTCCTCATAGTGAGGGTGAGGGGACGCGTGTTCCTCATAGTGAGGGGACGCGTGTTCCTCATAGTGAGGGGACGCGTGTTCCTCATAGTGAGGGTGAGGGGACGCGTGTTCCCCCCACAGTGAGGGGACGCGTGTTCCTCCACAGTGAGGGGACGCGTGTTCCTCCACAGTGAGGGGACGCGTGTTCCTCCACAGTGAGGGGACGCGTGTTCCTCCACAGTGAGGGGACGCGTGCTCCCCATAGTGAGGGCCTGAGGGGACGGGTGTTCCTCATAGTGAGGGGATGGGTGTTCCTCATAGTGAGGGGACGCGTGTTCCTCATAGTGAGGGGACGCGTGTTCCTCATAGTGAGGGGACGCGTGTTCCTCATAGTGAGGGGACGCGTGTTCCTCATAGTGAGGGGACGCGTGTTCCTCATAGTGAGGGGACGCGTGTTCCTCATAGTGAGGGTGAGGGGACGCGTGTTCCTCATAGTGAGGGTGAGGGGACGCGTGTTCCTCCATAGTGAGGGGACGCGTGTTCCTCCATAGTGAGGGGACGCGTGTTCCTCCATAGTGAGGGGACGCGTGTTCCTCCATAGTGAGGGGACGCGTGTTCCTCCATAGTGAGGGGACGCGTGTTCCTCCATAGTGAGGGGACGCGTGTTCCTCCATAGTGAGGGGACGCGTGTTCCTCCACAGTGAGGGGACGCGTGCTCCCCATAGTGAGGGCCTGAGGGGACGGGTGTTCCTCATAGTGAGGGGATGGGTGTTCCTCATAGTGAGGGGACGCGTGTTCCTCATAGTGAGGGGACGCGTGTTCCTCATAGTGAGGGGACGCGTGTTCCTCATAGTGAGGGGACGCGTGTTCCTCATAGTGAGGGGACGCGTGTTCCTCATAGTGAGGGGACGTGTGTTCCTCATAGTGAGGGTGAGGGGACGCGTGTTCCTCATAGTGAGGGTGAGGGGACGCGTGTTCCTCCATAGTGAGGGGACGCGTGTTCCTCCATAGTGAGGGGACGCGTGTTCCTCCATAGTGAGGGGACGCGTGTTCCTCCATAGTGAGGGGACGCGTGTTCCTCCATAGTGAGGGGACGCGTGTTCCTCCATAGTGAGGGGACGCGTGTTCCTCCATAGTGAGGGGACGCGTGTTCCTCCATAGTGAGGGGACGCGTGTTCCTCCATAGTGAGGGGACGCGTGTTCCTCCATAGTGAGGGGACGCGTGTTCCTCCATAGTGAGGGGACGCGTGTTCCTCCATAGTGAGGGGACGCGTGCTCCCCATAGTGAGGGGACGCGTGCTCCTCATAGTGAGGGCCTGAGGGGACGTGTGTTCCTCACAGTGAGGGGACGCGTGTTCCTCACAGTGAGGGGACGCGTGTTCCTCACAGTGAGGGGAAGCGTGTTCCTCACAGTGAGGGGAAGCGTGTTCCTCACAGTGAGGGGACGCGTGCTCCTCACAGTGAGGGGACGCGTGCTCCTCACAGTGAGGGGACGCGTGCTCCTCACAGTGAGGGGACGCGTGCTCCTCACAGTGAGGGGACGCGTGCTCCTCACAGTGAGGGGACGCGTGCTCCTCACAGTGAGGGGACGCGTGCTCCTCACAGTGAGGGGACGCGTGCTCCTCACAGTGAGGGGACGCGTGCTCCTCACAGTGAGGGGACGCGTGCTCCTCACAGTGAGGGGACGCGTGCTCCTCACAGTGAGGGGACGCGTGCTCCTCATAGTGAGGGGACGCGTGTTCCTCATAGTGAGGGGACGCGTGTTCCTCATAGTGAGGGGACGCGTGTTCCTCATAGTGAGGGGACGCGTGTTCCTCACAGTGAGGGTGAGGGGACGCGTGTTCCTCACAGTGAGGGTGAGGGGACGCGTGTTCCTCACAGTGAGGGTGAGGGGACGCGTGTTCCTCACAGTGAGGGGACGCGTGTTCCTCACAGTGAGGGGACGCGTGTTCCTCACAGTGAGGGGACGCGTGTTCCTCACAGTGAGGGGACGCGTGTTCCTCACAGTGAGGGGACGTGTGTTCCTCACAGTGAGGGGACGCGTGTTCCTCATAGTGAGGGTGAGGGGACGTGTGTTCCTCATAGTGAGGGGACGCGTGTTCCTCATAGTGAGGGTGAGTGGACGCGTGTTCCTCATAGTGAGGGTGAGGGGACGCGTGTTCCTCACAGTGAGGGGACGCGTGTTCCTCACAGTGAGGGGACGCGTGTTCCTCACAGTGAGGGGACGCGTGTTCCTCACAGTGAGGGGACGCGTGTTCCTCACAGTGAGGGGACGCGTGTTCCTCACAGTGAGGGGACGCGTGTTCCTCACAGTGAGGGGACGCGTGTTCCTCACAGTGAGGGGACGCGTGTTCCTCATAGTGAGGGTGAGGGGACGCGTGTTCCTCATAGTGAGGGTGAGGGGACGCGTGTTCCTCATAGTGAGGGGACGCGTGTTCCTCATAGTGAGGGGACGCGTGTTCCTCATAGTGAGGGGACGCGTGTTCCTCATAGTGAGGGGACGCGTGTTCCTCATAGTGAGGGGACGCATGTTCCTCATAGTGAGGGTGAGGGGACGCGTGTTCCTCATAGTGAGGGTGAGGGGACGCGTGTTCCTCATAGTGAGGGTGAGGGGACGCGTGTTCCTCCATAGTGAGGGGACGCGTGCTCCTCCATAGTGAGGGGACGCGTGCTCCTCATAGTGAGGGCCTAAGGGGACGCGTGTTCCTCATAGTGAGGGGACGCATGTTCCTCATAGTGAGGGGACGCGTGTTCCTCATAGTGAGGGCCTGAGGGGACGCGTGTTCCTCATAGTGAGGGGACGCATGTTCCTCATAGTGAGGGTGAGGGGACGTGTGTTCCTCATAGTGAGGGGACGTGTGTTCCTCATAGTGAGGGGACGCGTGTTCCTCATAGTGAGGGTGAGGGGACGCGTGTTCCTCCACAGTGAGGGGACGCGTGTTCCTCCACAGTGAGGGGACGCGTGTTCCTCCACAGTGAGGGGACGCGTGTTCCTCCACAGTGAGGGGACGCGTGTTCCTCCACAGTGAGGGGACGCGTGTTCCTCCACAGTGAGGGGACGCGTGTTCCTCCACAGTGAGGGGACGCGTGCTCCCCATCGTGAGGGCCTGAGGGGACGTGTGTTCCTCATAGTGAGGGGACGCATGTTCCTCATAGTGAGGGGACGCGTGTTCCTCATAGTGAGGGCCTGAGGGGACGCGTGTTCCTCATAGTGAGGGGACGCGTGTTCCTCATAGTGAGGGGACGCGTGTTCCTCATAGTGAGGGTGAGGGGACGCATGTTCCTCATAGTGAGGGTGAGGGGACGCATGTTCCTCATAGTGAGGGTGAGGGGACGCATGTTCCTCATAGTGAGGGTGAGGGGACGTGTGTTCCTCATAGTGAGGGGACGCGTGTTCCTCCACAGTGAGGGTGAGGGGACGCGTGTTCCTCCACAGTGAGGGGACGCGTGTTCCTCCACAGTGAGGGGACGCGTGTTCCTCCACAGTGAGGGGACGCGTGTTCCTCCACAGTGAGGGGACGCGTGTTCCTCCACAGTGAGGGGACGCGTGTTCCTCCACAGTGAGGGGACGCGTGTTCCTCCACAGTGAGGGGACGCGTGTTCCTCCACAGTGAGGGGACGCGTGTTCCTCCACAGTGAGGGGACGCGTGTTCCCCATCGTGAGGGCCTGAGGGGACGCGTGTTCCTCATAGTGAGGGGACGCGTGTTCCTCATAGTGAGGGGACGCGTGTTCCTCATAGTGAGGGGACGCGTGTTCCTCATAGTGAGGGGACGCGTGTTCCTCATAGTGAGGGGACGCGTGTTCCTCATAGTGAGGGGACGCGTGTTCCTCATAGTGAGGGTGAGGGGACGTGTGTTCCTCATAGTGAGGGTGAGGGGACGTGTGTTCCTCATAGTGAGGGTGAGGGGACGCGTGTTCCTCATAGTGAGGGTGAGGGGACGCGTGTTCCTCCATAGTGAGGGGACGCGTGTTCCTCCATAGTGAGGGGACGCGTGTTCCTCCATAGTGAGGGGACGCGTGTTCCTCCATAGTGAGGGGACGCGTGTTCCTCCATAGTGAGGGGACGCGTGTTCCTCCATAGTGAGGGGACGCGTGTTCCTCCATAGTGAGGGGACGCGTGTTCCTCCATAGTGAGGGGACGCGTGCTCCTCACAGTGAGGGCCTGAGGGGACGCGTGCTCCTCACAGTGAGGGGACGCGTGCTCCTCACAGTGAGGGGACGCGTGCTCCTCACAGTGAGGGGACGCGTGCTCCTCACAGTGAGGGGACGCGTGCTCCTCATAGTGAGGGCCTGAGGGGACGCGTGTTCCTCATAGTGAGGGGACGCGTGTTCCTCATAGTGAGGGGACGCGTGTTCCTCATAGTGAGGGGACGCGTGTTCCTCATAGTGAGGGGACACGTGTTCCTCATAGTGAGGGGACGCGTGTTCCTCATAGTGAGGGGACGCGTGTTCCTCATAGTGAGGGGACGCGTGTTCCTCATAGTGAGTGAACGCGTGTTCCTCATAGTGAGGGTGAGGGGACGCGTGTTCCTCCACAGTGAGGGGACGCGTGTTCCTCCACAGTGAGGGGACGCGTGTTCCTCCACAGTGAGGGGACGCGTGTTCCTCCACAGTGAGGGGACGCGTGTTCCTCCACAGTGAGGGGACGCGTGTTCCTCCACAGTGAGGGGACGCGTGTTCCTCCACAGTGAGGGGACGCGTGCTCCCCATCGTGAGGGCCTGAGGGGACGTGTGTTCCTCATAGTGAGGGGACGCATGTTCCTCATAGTGAGGGGACGCGTGTTCCTCATAGTGAGGGCCTGAGGGGACGCGTGTTGCTCATAGTGAGGGGACGCGTGTTGCTCATAGTGAGGGGACGCGTGTTGCTCATAGTGAGGGGACGCGTGTTCCTCATAGTGAGGGTGAGGGGACGCATGTTCCTCATAGTGAGGGTGAGGGGACGCATGTTCCTCATAGTGAGGGTGAGGGGACGCATGTTCCTCATAGTGAGGGTGAGGGGACGTGTGTTCCTCATAGTGAGGGGACGCGTGTTCCTCCACAGTGAGGGTGAGGGGACGCGTGTTCCTCCACAGTGAGGGTGAGGGGACGCGTGTTCCTCCACAGTGAGGGGACGCGTGTTCCTCCACAGTGAGGGGACGCGTGTTCCTCCACAGTGAGGGGACGCGTGTTCCTCCACAGTGAGGGGACGCGTGTTCCTCCACAGTGAGGGGACGCGTGTTCCTCCACAGTGAGGGGACGCGTGTTCCTCCACAGTGAGGGGACGCGTGTTCCTCCACAGTGAGGGGACGCGTGTTCCCCATCGTGAGGGCCTGAGGGGACGTGTGTTCCTCATAGTGAGGGGACGCATGTTCCTCATAGTGAGGGGACGCGTGTTCCTCATAGTGAGGGCCTGAGGGGACGCGTGTTCCTCATAGTGAGGGGACGCGTGTTCCTCATAGTGAGGGGACGCGTGTTCCTCATAGTGAGGGGACGCGTGTTCCTCATAGTGAGGGTGAGGGGACGTGTGTTCCTCATAGTGAGGGTGAGGGGACGTGTGTTCCTCATAGTGAGGGTGAGGGGACGCGTGTTCCTCCATAGTGAGGGGACGCGTGTTCCTCCATAGTGAGGGGACGCGTGTTCCTCCATAGTGAGGGGACGCGTGTTCCTCCATAGTGAGGGGACGCGTGTTCCTCCATAGTGAGGGGACGCATGCTCCTCACAGTGAGGGCCTGAGGGGACGCGTGCTCCTCACAGTGAGGGGACGCGTGCTCCTCACAGTGAGGGGACGCGTGCTCCTCACAGTGAGGGGACGCGTGCTCCTCACAGTGAGGGGACGCGTGCTCCTCACAGTGAGGGGACGCGTGCTCCTCATAGTGAGGGCCTGAGGGGACGTGTGTTCCTCATAGTGAGGGGACGCGTGTTCCTCATAGTGAGGGGACGCGTGTTCCTCATAGTGAGGGGACGCGTGTTCCTCATAGTGAGGGGACGCGTGTTCCTCATAGTGAGGGGACGCGTGTTCCTCATAGTGAGGGGACGCGTGTTCCTCATAGTGAGGGTGAGTGGACGCGTGTTCCTCACAGTGAGGGTGAGGGGACGCGTGTTCCTCACAGTGAGGGTGAGGGGACGCGTGTTCCTCACAGTGAGGGTGAGGGGACGCGTGTTCCTCACAGTGAGGGTGAGGGGACGCGTGTTCCTCACAGTGAGGGGACGCGTGTTCCTCACAGTGAGGGGACGCGTGTTCCTCACAGTGAGGGGACGCGTGTTCCTCACAGTGAGGGGACGCGTGTTCCTCACAGTGAGGGTGAGGGGACGTGTGTTCCTCATAGTGAGGGGACGCGTGTTCCTCATAGTGAGGGTGAGTGGACGCGTGTTCCTCACAGTGAGGGGACGCGTGTTCCTCACAGTGAGGGGACGCGTGTTCCTCACAGTGAGGGGACGCGTGTTCCTCACAGTGAGGGGACGCGTGTTCCTCACAGTGAGGGGACGCGTGTTCCTCACAGTGAGGGGACGCGTGTTCCTCACAGTGAGGGGACGCGTGTTCCTCACAGTGAGGGGACGCGTGTTCCTCACAGTGAGGGGACGCGTGTTCCTCACAGTGAGGGGACGCGTGTTCCTCACAGTGAGGGGACGCGTGTTCCTCACAGTGAAGGGACGCGTGTTCCTCATAGTGAGGGGACGCGTGTTCCTCATAGTGAGGGTGAGGGGACGTGTGTTCCTCATAGTGAGGGGACGCGTGTTCCTCATAGTGAGGGTGAGGGGACGCGTGTTCCTCACAGTGAGGGTGAGGGGACGCGTGTTCCTCACAGTGAGGGGACGCGTGTTCCTCACAGTGAGGGGACGCGTGTTCCTCACAGTGAGGGGACGCGTGTTCCTCACAGTGAGGGGACGCGTGTTCCTCACAGTGAGGGGACGCGTGTTCCTCACAGTGAGGGGACGCGTGTTCCTCACAGTGAGGGGACGCGTGTTCCTCACAGTGAGGGGACGCGTGTTCCTCACAGTGAGGGGACGCGTGTTCCTCACAGTGAGGGGACGCGTGCTCCCCACAGTGAGGGGACGCGTGCTCCCCACAGTGAGGGGACGCGTGTTCCTCACAGTGAGGGGACGCGTGTTCCTCACAGTGAGGGGACGCGTGTTCCTCACAGTGAGGGGACGCGTGTTCCTCACAGTGAGGGGACGCGTGTTCCTCACAGTGAGGGGACGCGTGTTCCTCACAGTGAGGGGACGCGTGTTCCTCACAGTGAGGGGACGCGTGTTCCTCATAGTGAGGGGACGCATGTTCCTCATAGTGAGGGTGAGGGGACGTGTGTTCCTCATAGTGAGGGTGAGGGGACGTGTGTTCCTCAAAGTGAGGGGACGCGTGTTCCTCATAGTGAGGGTGAGGGGACGCGTGTTCCTCATAGTGAGGGTGAGGGGACGCGTGTTCCTCATAGTGAGGGTGAGGGGACGCGTGTTCCTCATAGTGAGGGGACGCGTGTTCCTCATAGTGAGGGGACGCATGTTCCTCATAGTGAGGGTGAGGGGACGTGTGTTCCTCATAGTGAGGGTGAGGGGACGCGTGTTCCTCATAGTGAGGGTGAGGGGACGCGTGTTCCTCCATAGTGAGGGGACGCGTGCTCCTCCATAGTGAGGGGACGCGTGCTCCTCATAGTGAGGGCCTAAGGGGACGCGTGTTCCTCATAGTGAGGGGACGCATGTTCCTCATAGTGAGGGGACGCGTGTTCCTCATAGTGAGGGCCTGAGGGGACGCGTGTTCCTCATAGTGAGGGGACGCATGTTCCTCATAGTGAGGGTGAGGGGACGTGTGTTCCTCATAGTGAGGGGACGTGTGTTCCTCATAGTGAGGGGACGCGTGTTCCTCATAGTGAGGGTGAGGGGACGCGTGTTCCTCCACAGTGAGGGGACGCGTGTTCCTCCACAGTGAGGGGACGCGTGTTCCTCCACAGTGAGGGGACGCGTGTTCCTCCACAGTGAGGGGACGCGTGTTCCTCCACAGTGAGGGGACGCGTGTTCCTCCACAGTGAGGGGACGCGTGCTCCCCATCGTGAGGGCCTGAGGGGACGTGTGTTCCTCATAGTGAGGGGACGCATGTTCCTCATAGTGAGGGGACGCGTGTTCCTCATAGTGAGGGCCTGAGGGGACGCGTGTTCCTCATAGTGAGGGGACGCGTGTTCCTCATAGTGAGGGGACGCGTGTTCCTCATAGTGAGGGTGAGGGGACGCATGTTCCTCATAGTGAGGGTGAGGGGACGCATGTTCCTCATAGTGAGGGTGAGGGGACGTGTGTTCCTCATAGTGAGGGTGAGGGGACGTGTGTTCCTCATAGTGAGGGGACGCGTGTTCCTCATAGTGAGGGTGAGGGGACGCGTGTTCCTCCACAGTGAGGGGACGCGTGTTCCTCCACAGTGAGGGGACGCGTGTTCCTCCACAGTGAGGGGACGCGTGTTCCTCCACAGTGAAGGGACGCGTGTTCCTCCACAGTGAGGGGACGCGTGTTCCTCCACAGTGAGGGGACGCGTGTTCCTCCACAGTGAGGGGACGCGAGTTCCTCCACAGTGAGGGGACGCGAGTTCCTCCACAGTGAGGGGACGCGAGTTCCTCCACAGTGAGGGGACGCGAGTTCCTCCACAGTGAGGGGACGCGTGTTCCTCCACAGTGAGGGGACGCGTGTTCCTCCACAGTGAGGGGACGCGTGTTCCTCCACAGTGAGGGGACGCGTGTTCCTCCACAGTGAGGGGACGCGTGTTCCTCCACAGTGAGGGGACGCGTGTTCCCCATCGTGAGGGCCTGAGGGGACGTGTGTTCCTCATAGTGAGGGGACGCATGTTCCTCATAGTGAGGGGACGCGTGTTCCTCATAGTGAGGGCCTGAGGGGACGCGTGTTCCTCATAGTGAGGGGACGCGTGTTCCTCATAGTGAGGGGACGCGTGTTCCTCATAGTGAGGGGACGCATGTTCCTCATAGTGAGGGTGAGGGGACGTGTGTTCCTCATAGTGAGGGTGAGGGGACGTGTGTTCCTCATAGTGAGGGGACGCGTGTTCCTCATAGTGAGGGTGAGGGGACGCGTGTTCCTCCATAGTGAGGGGACGCGTGTTCCTCCATAGTGAGGGGACGCGTGTTCCTCCATAGTGAGGGGACGCGTGTTCCTCCACAGTGAGGGGACGCGTGTTCCTCCACAGTGAGGGGACGCGTGTTCCTCCACAGTGAGGGGACGCGTGTTCCTCCACAGTGAGGGGACGCGTGTTCCTCCACAGTGAGGGGACGCGTGTTCCTCCACAGTGAGGGGACGCGTGTTCCTCCACAGTGAGGGGACGCGTGTTCCTCCACAGTGAGGGGACGCGTGTTCCTCCACAGTGAGGGGACGCGTGTTCCTCCACAGTGAGGGGACGCGTGTTCCCCATCGTGAGGGCCTGAGGGGACGTGTGTTCCTCATAGTGAGGGGACGCGTGTTCCTCATAGTGAGGGGACGCGTGTTCCTCATAGTGAGGGGACGCGTGTTCCTCATAGTGAGGGGACGCGTGTTCCTCATAGTGAGGGGACGCGTGTTCCTCATAGTGAGGGTGAGGGGACGCGTGTTCCTCCATAGTGAGGGTGAGGGGACGCGTGTTCCTCCATAGTGAGGGTGAGGGGACGCGTGTTCCTCCATAGTGAGGGGACGCGTGTTCCTCCATAGTGAGGGGACGCGTGTTCCTCCATAGTGAGGGGACGCGTGTTCCTCCATAGTGAGGGGACGCGTGTTCCTCCATAGTGAGGGGACGCGTGTTCCTCCATAGTGAGGGGACGCGTGTTCCTCCATAGTGAGGGGACGCGTGCTCCTCACAGTGAGGGCCTGAGGGGACGCGTGCTCCTCACAGTGAGGGGACGCGTGCTCCTCACAGTGAGGGGACGCGTGCTCCTCACAGTGAGGGGACGCGTGCTCCTCACAGTGAGGGGACGCGTGCTCCTCACAGTGAGGGGACGCGTGCTCCTCACAGTGAGGGGACGCGTGCTCCTCACAGTGAGGGGACGCGTGCTCCTCACAGTGAGGGGACGCGTGCTCCTCACAGTGAGGGGACGCGTGCTCCTCACAGTGAGGGGACGCGTGTTCCTCACAGTGAGGGGACGCGTGTTCCTCACAGTGAGGGGACGCGTGTTCCTCACAGTGAGGGGACGCGTGTTCCTCATAGTGAGGGGACGCGTGTTCCTCATAGTGAGGGGACGCGTGTTCCTCATAGTGAGGGGACGCGTGTTCCTCATAGTGAGGGGACGCGTGTTCCTCATAGTGAGTGAACGCGTGTTCCTCATAGTGAGGGTGAGTGGACGCGTGTTCCTCACAGTGAGGGTGAGGGGACGCGTGTTCCTCACAGTGAGGGTGAGGGGACGCGTGTTCCTCACAGTGAGGGTGAGGGGACGCGTGTTCCTCACAGTGAGGGGACGCGTGTTCCTCACAGTGAGGGGACGCGTGTTCCTCACAGTGAGGGGACGCGTGTTCCTCACAGTGAGGGGACGCGTGTTCCTCACAGTGAGGGGACGCGTGTTCCTCATAGTGAGGGTGAGGGGACGTGTGTTCCTCATAGTGAGGGGACGCGTGTTCCTCATAGTGAGGGTGAGTGGACGCGTGTTCCTCACAGTGAGGGGACGCGTGTTCCTCACAGTGAGGGGACGCGTGTTCCTCACAGTGAGGGGACGCGTGTTCCTCACAGTGAGGGGACGCGTGTTCCTCACAGTGAGGGGACGCGTGTTCCTCACAGTGAGGGGACGCGTGTTCCTCACAGTGAGGGGACGCGTGTTCCTCACAGTGAGGGGACGCGTGTTCCTCACAGTGAAGGGACGCGTGTTCCTCATAGTGAGGGGACGCGTGTTCCTCATAGTGAGGGTGAGGGGACGTGTGTTCCTCATAGTGAGGGGACGCGTGTTCCTCATAGTGAGGGTGAGGGGACGCGTGTTCCTCACAGTGAGGGTGAGGGGACGCGTGTTCCTCACAGTGAGGGGACGCGTGTTCCTCACAGTGAGGGGACGCGTGTTCCTCACAGTGAGGGGACGCGTGTTCCTCACAGTGAGGGGACGCGTGTTCCTCACAGTGAGGGGACGCGTGTTCCTCACAGTGAGGGGACGCGTGTTCCTCACAGTGAGGGGACGCGTGTTCCTCACAGTGAGGGGACGCGTGTTCCTCACAGTGAGGGGACGCGTGTTCCTCACAGTGAGGGGACGCGTGTTCCTCACAGTGAGGGGACGCGTGTTCCTCACAGTGAGGGGACGCGTGCTCCCCACAGTGAGGGGACGCGTGCTCCCCACAGTGAGGGGACGCGTGCTCCCCACAGTGAGGGGACGCGTGCTCCCCACAGTGAGGGGACGCGTGCTCCTCATAGTGAGGGGACGCGTGCTCCTCATAGTGAGGGGACGCGTGTTCCTCATAGTGAGGGGACGCGTGTTCCTCATAGTGAGGGGACGCGTGTTCCTCATAGTGAGGGGACGCATGTTCCTCATAGTGAGGGTGAGGGGACGTGTGTTCCTCATAGTGAGGGTGAGGGGACGTGTGTTCCTCAAAGTGAGGGGACGCGTGTTCCTCATAGTGAGGGTGAGGGGACGCGTGTTCCTCATAGTGAGGGTGAGGGGACGCGTGTTCCTCATAGTGAGGGGACGCGTGTTCCTCATAGTGAGGGGACGCGTGTTCCTCATAGTGAGGGGACGCATGTTCCTCATAGTGAGGGTGAGGGGACGTGTGTTCCTCATAGTGAGGGTGAGGGGACGCGTGTTCCTCATAGTGAGGGTGAGGGGACGCGTGTTCCTCCATAGTGAGGGGACGCGTGCTCCTCCATAGTGAGGGGACGCGTGCTCCTCATAGTGAGGGCCTAAGGGGACGCGTGTTCCTCATAGTGAGGGGACGCATGTTCCTCATAGTGAGGGGACGCGTGTTCCTCATAGTGAGGGCCTGAGGGGACGCGTGTTCCTCATAGTGAGGGGACGCATGTTCCTCATAGTGAGGGTGAGGGGACGTGTGTTCCTCATAGTGAGGGGACGTGTGTTCCTCATAGTGAGGGGACGCGTGTTCCTCATAGTGAGGGTGAGGGGACGCGTGTTCCTCCACAGTGAGGGGACGCGTGTTCCTCCACAGTGAGGGGACGCGTGTTCCTCCACAGTGAGGGGACGCGTGTTCCTCCACAGTGAGGGGACGCGTGTTCCTCCACAGTGAGGGGACGCGTGTTCCTCCACAGTGAGGGGACGCGTGCTCCCCATCGTGAGGGCCTGAGGGGACGTGTGTTCCTCATAGTGAGGGGACGCATGTTCCTCATAGTGAGGGGACGCGTGTTCCTCATAGTGAGGGCCTGAGGGGACGCGTGTTCCTCATAGTGAGGGGACGCGTGTTCCTCATAGTGAGGGGACGCGTGTTCCTCATAGTGAGGGTGAGGGGACGCATGTTCCTCATAGTGAGGGTGAGGGGACGCGTGTTCCTCATAGTGAGGGTGAGGGGACGTGTGTTCCTCATAGTGAGGGGACGCGTGTTCCTCATAGTGAGGGTGAGGGGACGCGTGTTCCTCCACAGTGAGGGGACGCGTGTTCCTCCACAGTGAGGGGACGCGTGTTCCTCCACAGTGAGGGGACGCGTGTTCCTCCACAGTGAGGGGACGCGTGTTCCTCCACAGTGAGGGGACGCGTGTTCCTCCACAGTGAGGGGACGCGTGTTCCTCCACAGTGAGGGGACGCGTGTTCCTCCACAGTGAGGGGACGCGTGTTCCTCCACAGTGAGGGGACGCGTGTTCCTCCACAGTGAGGGGACGCGTGTTCCTCCACAGTGAGGGGACGCGAGTTCCTCCACAGTGAGGGGACGCGAGTTCCTCCACAGTGAGGGGACGCGAGTTCCTCCACAGTGAGGGGACGCGAGTTCCTCCACAGTGAGGGGACGCGTGTTCCTCCACAGTGAGGGGACGCGTGTTCCTCCACAGTGAGGGGACGCGTGTTCCTCCACAGTGAGGGGACGCGTGTTCCTCCACAGTGAGGGGACGCGTGTTCCCCATCGTGAGGGCCTGAGGGGACGTGTGTTCCTCATAGTGAGGGGACGCATGTTCCTCATAGTGAGGGGACGCGTGTTCCTCATAGTGAGGGCCTGAGGGGACGCGTGTTCCTCATAGTGAGGGGACGCGTGTTCCTCATAGTGAGGGGACGCGTGTTCCTCATAGTGAGGGGACGCATGTTCCTCATAGTGAGGGTGAGGGGACGTGTGTTCCTCATAGTGAGGGTGAGGGGACGTGTGTTCCTCATAGTGAGGGGACGCGTGTTCCTCATAGTGAGGGTGAGGGGACGCGTGTTCCTCCATAGTGAGGGGACGCGTGTTCCTCCATAGTGAGGGGACGCGTGTTCCTCCATAGTGAGGGGACGCGTGTTCCTCCATAGTGAGGGGACGCGTGTTCCTCCATAGTGAGGGGACGCGTGCTCCTCACAGTGAGGGGACGCGTGCTCCTCACAGTGAGGGGACGCGTGCTCCTCACAGTGAGGGGACGCGTGCTCCTCACAGTGAGGGGACGCGTGCTCCTCACAGTGAGGGGACGCGTGCTCCTCACAGTGAGGGGACGCGTGCTCCTCACAGTGAGGGGACGCGTGCTCCTCACAGTGAGGGCCTGAGGGGACGTGTGTTCCTCATAGTGAGGGGACGCATGTTCCTCATAGTGAGGGGACGCGTAATCCTCATAGTGAGGGGACGCGTGTTCCTCATAGTGAGGGGACGCGTGTTCCTCATAGTGAGGGTGAGGGGACGTGTGTTCCTCATAGTGAGGGTGAGGGGACGTGTGTTCCTCATAGTGAGGGGACGCGTGTTCCTCATAGTGAGGGTGTGAGGGGACGCGTGCTCCTCACAGTGAGGGGACGCGTGCTCCTCACACAGTGAGGGGACGCGTGCTCCTCACACAGTGAGGGGACGCGTGCTCCTCACACAGTGAGGGGACGCGTGCTCCTCACACAGTGAGGGGACGCGTGCTCCTCACACAGTGAGGGGACGCGTGTTCATAGTGAGGGTGAGGGGACGCGTGTTCCTCATAGTGAGTGTGAGGGGACGCGTGCTCCTCCATAGTGAGGGGACGCGTGTTCCTCCATAGTGAGGGCCTGAGGGGACGCGTGTTCCTCATAGTGAGGGGACACGTGTTCCTCATAGTGAGGGTGAGGGGACGCGTGTTCCTCATAGTGAGGGTGAGGGGACGTGTGTTCCTCATAGTGAGGGGACGCATGTTCCTCATAGTGAGGGGACGCGTGTTCCTCATAGTGAGGGGACGCGTGTTCCTCATAGTGAGGGGACGCGTGTTCCTCATAGTGAGGGGACGCGTGTTCCTCATAGTGAGGGGACGCGTGTTCCTCATAGTGAGGGGACGCGTGTTCCTCATAGTGAGGGGACGCGTGTTCCTCATAGTGAGGGGACGCGTGTTCCTCATAGTGAGGGGACGCGTGTTCCTCATAGTGAGGGGACGCGTGTTCCTCATAGTGAGGGTGAGGGGACGCGTGTTCCTCATAGTGAGGGTGAGGGGACGCGTGTTCCTCATAGTGAGGGTGAGGGGACGCGTGTTCCTCCATAGTGAGGGGACGCGTGTTCCTCCACAGTGAGGGGACGCGTGTTCCTCCACAGTGAGGGGACGCGTGTTCCTCCACAGTGAGGGGACGCGTGTTCCTCCACAGTGAGGGGACGCGTGTTCCTCCACAGTGAGGGGACGCGTGTTCCTCCACAGTGAGGGGACGCGTGTTCCTCCACAGTGAGGGGACGCGTGTTCCTCCACAGTGAGGGGACGCGTGTTCCTCCACAGTGAGGGGACGCGTGTTCCTCCACAGTGAGGGGACGCGTGTTCCTCCACAGTGAGGGGACGCGTGTTCCTCCACAGTGAGGGGACGCGTGTTCCTCCACAGTGAGGGGACGCGTGTTCCTCCACAGTGAGGGGACGCGTGTTCCTCCACAGTGAGGGGACGCGTGTTCCTCCTGTGAGGGGGTTAGCTCGGCAGCGGGTGTGTGTGACCCCCGGGATGGGCTCCCCAGACAAAAACAGGCCCAGCAAACGGAGGTTGTGGTTTTCAAAATCAAAAAGGTGCGGTTTATTTTCTATTTACAGTGACAAAACACAGCAAAGCAAAAGAAACATAAATAAAATAAATCCTGGTCAACTTGACCTCTGACTAAACATACAGGTTTCCTAACTAACAACTGGGATCAGCCTAGTGCTGTCCTAGTCCCTAAGTCCCTGGTTTTAAATGTCCAAGCAAATAGCCACACAGGCTTTGTCTCACCGCACAGGGGTTCACTCTCCCTAGACAGTCCACACAGGTCTGGTTCCAGGCATGAGCTAACATCTAATGAAGCTGGGAGTTCTTATAGAGGCCTAAATGAGCTGACAAGCTTCAGCTGGCCTCATCAACTCCCTGTCTGTACGACGCCCCACACTCTCCCTAGAGGTATGAGTCATCCATGAGCCCACTAGCCTTATACAACTCTCCACCTAGTTGTATAAGTCGGCGTAAAGCCTGAATCTGGGCGAAATATATCTACCCCCCTGGATGCAACCAGGTGACTTTACCTTCCTGCTGTCACATACCCCCCCCTCTTGTTTTAACCTCGGGGTTGGAACACCAGCAATCAGGCATTCATGTACTCGAGACAAAGCATCCACATTCCCCATTTGAACGCCAGGGCGATGCTTTACTGTGAAGTTGAATTCCTGGAGGGCCAGGAACCACCTATTCACTCTTCTATTTGTTTCCTTGTTTTGAGCCATCCACTTTAACGGAGCGTGATCCGTAACCATGTCAAAGTGCCTACCTAGCAGGTAGTACCGAAGGGAATCTAGAGCCCACTTCACCGCTAAACACTCCTTTTCAACGGTGGCGTAATTTACCTCATGGGACTTCAACTTCCTGCTGAGGTAAATGACTGGGTGCTCTTCCCCGTTCCAGACCTGGGACAATACTGCTCCTAACCCCACATCTGAGGCATCACTTTGTACGACAAAGTCTTTAGAGAAGTCGGGTGAGTACAACACTGGCTGGCTACATAAGGCTTGTTTCAAGAATTGGAATGCTGCCTCAGCCTCGGGGGTCCATTTAATCATGACCGACCCTTTCCCCTTCGTCAGGTTGGTTAGGGGCACAGCCTTAGAAGCAAAGTGGGGAATGAATCGCCGATAATACCCAGCGATTCCCAGAAAGGCTCGTACCTGCTTCTTGCTGTTGGGACGTGGCCAACTCTGGATGGCCTCGACTTTGTTGAGTTGGGGTTTTATTACTCCCCTCCCAATGGTGTACCCAAGATATTTGGCCTCCTCCTGCCCAATGGTACACTTCTTGGGGTTAGCCGTAAACCCCGCTTCCCGAACAGAGTCCAGGACTGCTTGCACTTTTGGCAGATGTGAGGCCCAATCTGTGCTATGGACAATTACCTCATCCAGGTAAGCCGCAGCATACTTCCGATGGGGCCTCAGCATCTGGTCCATTTTCCGCTGGAATGTGGCCGGCGCATTCTGTAACCCGAACGGCATTCTTTTATATTGGAACGCCCCGTCTGGGGTTACAAATGCGGTTTTCTCTTTGGCCGACTTGGCCAGGGGGATTTGCCAATACCCTTTTGTGAGGTCAAGAGTCGTCATGTATCGGGCTGTTCCCAGCCGGTCGATCAACTCATCTATACGTGGCATGGGGTAGGTGTCAAATTTTGTAACTTTGTTCAACTGACGAAAATCGTTACAAAATCGCCAGCTCCCATCCGGTTTAGGCACCAACACAATGGGACTAGACCAATCACTTTGGGACTCCTCTATCACCCCTAAGTTCAGCATTTTCTGTACTTCCTCCCGTATTGCCTCCCGTCGGGCCTCTGGGATCCGATAGGGTTTTAACTTCACCCTTTCACCGGGCGGGGTAATGATGTCATGCTCTACCCCAGATGTTTGTCCCGGCAGCTCAGAGAATACCTCCTTGTTGCGAAGCACAAACTCCTTAACCTCCTGTTGTTGGGGTTGTGACAAGGTGGCTGCTATTCCAACCTCAGGAATCACGCAACCAGTTTGAGCTGGTGACCAAGTGTCTGCGACTAGGGACTCTCTATCCCTCCAGGCTTTCAACAGATTAACGTGATAGATCTGTTCGGGCTTTCGCCTTCCTGGTTGTCTGACCTTGTAATTCACTTCGCTCACTTTTTCCATTATCTCATAGGGGCCTTGCCATTTGGCAAGGAATTTACTTTCAACCGTAGGGACAAGTACCAGTATCCTATCCCCCGGGGAAAAGGTACGGGTCTTGGCTCCACGGTTGTACACTCTCTGCTGTGCTAACTGCGCTTGGGCCAAATGTTCCTTCACGATGGGCATTACCTGTGCAATTCGATCTTGCATCAGGGCGACATGCTCAATCACACTCCTGTGGGGAGAACTCTCACTTTCCCAAGTTTCCTTGGCAATATCCAACAGCCCTCTTGGGTGTCTCCCATACAGTAACTCAAAGGGGGAGAATCCCGTAGAGGATTGGGGCACCTCCCTAATAGCAAACATCAGATAAGGAAGTAGACAGTCCCAATCCTTTCCATCTCTATCCACCACTTTCTTCAACATTTGTTTTAGGGTTTTGTTGAATCTTTCAACCAGCCCATCGGTTTGGGGGTGATACACAGATGTACGTAATTGCGTCACTTTGAACAATTTACACAGCTCCTTCATAACCCGGGACATAAAGGGTGTACCTTGGTCCGTAAGCAGTTCTTTACAAATACCCACCCGGCTAAACACAAGAGATAGCTCTTTGGCTATGGTTTTGGCCGAGGTATTTCGGAGAGGGATCGCTTCTGGATAACGGGTGGCATAGTCCATTATAACTAATATGTACTGGTGCCCCCTAGCGGACTTGATTATAGGCCCTACCAAATCCATGGCGATCCTCTCAAACGGGACCTCAATGATGGGTAGAGGGACCAGCGGGCTACGGAAATGTGGCATCGGGGCCGACCTCTGACACACAGGGCAGGAGGAACAATAATTTTCTATGTCCTTCATCACCCCCGGCCAATAGAATCTCTGTAATACCCTCTCTCGGGTTTTCTCTGTCCCCAGATGACCTCCAAGAATGTGCCCATGGGCCAACTCCAACACCAACTTCCTGTAAGGTTTGGGCACCACAAGCTGCTCAACGGTTTCTTCTGCCCTTTTTGCCACCCGATACAGTAGGTCCTTCTCTACGCTGAAGTATGGGTAAGTGCAGGTATTATCTGGGTTCACTAACTCGCCATCTATTTTCACTACGTTTTCCCGTGCCTTTATTAGGGCGGGGTCTTTCAACTGTTCTGTGGCAAAGTTTTCCCTGTGAACCTCAAGATCAGAAAACTCCACAGACGGTAGGTTTTCGTCTGAGGAGGTGGGCTCCTCTCCAGTTTCTTGAGTCTCCCCTGCCAATACTGATAAGGGAAATTCCGGAGAGTCCTCACCACTCTCACTCTCTCCACCCTCACCCCTTGGAATCCTCTTATCCGCCCCTGGGGATGGTCTGGTCTTAGGGTGGAAAGTCCGAGTGTCTCTGGAAGAGGCCGTCAGGTTCTCTGTAGCCAAGTATTTCTCCACACGATCCACAAGACCATCGGCCGTCTCTGGGTCTCCATGGCTTACCCACTTTTGGATGGCAGTAGGAAGAGCTCTCAAAAACCGATCCATTACAACACGTTCCACAATCTTTGGTGCGGACAAAGTCTCTGGCTGTAGCCACTTTCTGCTCAGGTGAATGAGATCATACATTTGAGACCTGGGGGGTTTTCCAAGCTGGAAAGTCCAGTTATGCACACGCTGAGCCCGGACAGCCTGGGTGACACCCAGCCTTGCCAAAATTTCAGCTTTTAGCATCACATAGTCTTTTGCTTGGTTAGGCTCTAGGTCATAGTAAGCTTTCTGCGATTCACCAGTTAACAGAGGAGCCACCAGTCCAGCCCACTGCTCCTCAGGCCACTTTTCTCTTTCAGCGGTCCTTTCAAATGTGGTCAAAAATACCTCTGGATCATCCTCTCCAGTCATTTTTGTCAATAAACGACTCACCCCAAAGGACGCGGTATTAGTGGGACGGCTTTCCTCACTGGTCTGCGGACGTTGCTGCATTACTGCTTCCATTTGTTGTAGTCTCTGCTCTTGCTTCTGTAACAGGTCTATGAAGCGGGCCTCAGATTGCTGCTGGGCTTGTTGCTGAGCTTCCAGACTCTGTTGGTGAGCTTGCTGCTGGGCTGCAAGGCTCTGTTGATGAGCTTGCTGCTGGGCTGCAAGGCTCTTTTGCAAACCTGCATTTGTCTGCTGTTGATTGGCATTTGCTAGAGCCAGCTGTTTCAGTATCTCCTCCATGCTGGCTTAAAAAAAAACTGCCCGCATTCTCCACCAACTGTGAGGGGGTTAGCTCGGCAGCGGGTGTGTGTGACCCCCGGGATGGGCTCCCCAGACAAAAACAGGCCCAGCAAACGGAGGTTGTGGTTTTCAAAATCAAAAAGGTGCGGTTTATTTTCTATTTACAGTGACAAAACACAGCAAAGCAAAAGAAACATAACCAAAATAAATCCTGGTCAAGTTGACCTCTGACTAAACATACAGGTTTCCTAACTAACAACTGGGATCAGCCTAGTGCTGTCCTAGTCCCTAAGTCCCTGGTTTTAAATGTCCAAGCAAATAGCCACACAGGCTTTGTCTCACCGCACAGGGGTTCACTCTCCCTAGACAGTCCACACAGGTCTGGTTCCAGGCATGAGCTAACATCTAATGAAGCTGGGAGTTCTTATAGAGGCCTAAATGAGCTGACAAGCTTCAGCTGGCCTCATCAACTCCCTGTCTGTACGACGCCCCACACTCTCCCTAGAGGTATGAGTCATCCATGAGCCCACTAGCCTTATACAACTCTCCACCTAGTTGTATAAGTCGGCGTAAAGCCTGAATCTGGGCGAAATATATCTACCCCCCTGGATGCAACCAGGTGACTTTACCTTCCTGCTGTCACACTCCATAGTGAGGGGACGCGTGTTCCTCCATAGTGAGGGGACGCGTGTTCCTCCATAGTGAGGGGACGCGTGTTCCTCCATAGTGAGGGGACGCGTGTTCCCCACAGTGAGGGGACGCGTGTTCCCCACAGTGAGGGGACGCGTGTTCCCCACAGTGAGGGGACGCGTGTTCCTCACAGTGAGGGGACGCGTGTTCCTCACAGTGAGGGGACGCGTGCTCCTCACAGTGAGGGGACGCGTGCTCCTCACAGTGAGGGGACGCGTGCTCCTCACAGTGAGGGGACGCGTGCTCCTCACAGTGAGGGGACGCGTGCTCCTCACAGTGAGGGGACGCGTGCTCCTCACAGTGAGGGGACGCGTGCTCCTCACAGTGAGGGGACGCGTGCTCCTCACAGTGAGGGGACGCGTGCTCCTCACAGTGAGGGGACGCGTGCTCCTCACAGTGAGGGGACGTGTGTTCCTCATAGTGAGGGTGAGGGGACGTGTGTTCCTCATAGTGAGGGGACGTGTGTTCCTCATAGTGAGGGGACGCGTGTTCCTCATAGTGAGGGGACGCGTGTTCCTCATAGTGAGGGGACGCGTGTTCCTCACAGTGAGGGGACGCGTGCTCCTCACAGTGAGGGGACGCGTGCTCCTCACAGTGAGGGGACGCGTGCTCCTCACAGTGAGGGGACGCGTGCTCCTCACAGTGAGGGGACGCGTGCTCCTCACAGTGAGGGGACGCGTGCTCCTCACAGTGAGGGGACGCGTGCTCCTCACAGTGAGGGGACGCGTGCTCCTCACAGTGAGGGGACGTGTGTTCCTCATAGTGAGGGTGAGGGGACGTGTGTTCCTCATAGTGAGGGGACGTGTGTTCCTCATAGTGAGGGGACGCGTGTTCCTCATAGTGAGGGTGAGGGGACTCGTGCTCCTCACAGTGAGGGGACGCGTGCTGCTCACACAGTGAGGGGACGCGTGCTCCTCACACAGTGAGGGGACGCGTGCTCCTCACACAGTGAGGGGACGCGTGCTCCTCCACAGTGAGGGGACGCGTGTTCCTCCACAGTGAGGGGACGCGTGTTCCTCCACAGTGAGGGGACGCGTGTTCCTCCACAGTGAGGGGACGCGTGTTCCTCCACAGTGAGGGGACGCGTGTTCCTCCACAGTGAGGGGACGCGTGTTCCTCCATAGTGAGGGGACGCGTGCTCCTCATAGTGAGGGCCTGAGGGGACGCGTGCTCCTCACAGTGAGGGGACGCGTGCTCCTCACAGTGAGGGGACGCGTGCTCCTCACAGTGAGGGGACGCGTGCTCCTCACAGTGAGGGGACGCGTGCTCCTCACAGTGAGGGCCTGAGGGGACGTGTGTTCCTCATAGTGAGGGGACGCATGTTCCTCATAGTGAGGGGACGCGTAATCCTCATAGTGAGGGGACGCGTAATCCTCATAGTGAGGGGACGCGTGTTCCTCATAGTGAGGGGACGCGTGTTCCTCATAGTGAGGGTGAGGGGACGTGTGTTCCTCATAGTGAGGGTGAGGGGACGTGTGTTCCTCATAGTGACGGGACGCGTGTTCCTCATAGTGAGGGTGAGGGGACACGTGCTCCTCACAGTGAGGGGACGCGTGCTCCTCACAGTGAGGGGACGCGTGCTCCTCACAGTGAGGGGACGCGTGCTCCTCACAGTGAGGGGACGCGTGCTCCTCACACAGTGAGGGGACGCGTGCTCCTCACAGTGAGGGGACGCGTGTTCATAGTGAGGGTGAGGGGACGCGTGTTCCTCATAGTGAGTGTGAGGGGACGCGTGCTCCTCCATAGTGAGGGGACGCGTGTTCCTCCATAGTGAGGGGACGCGTGTTCCTCCATAGTGAGGGGACGCGTGTTCCTCCATAGTGAGGGGACGCGTGTTCCTCATAGTGAGGGGACGCGTGTTCCTCATAGTGAGGGGACGCGTGTTCCTCATAGTGAGGGGACGCGTGTTCCTCATAGTGAGGGGACGCGTGTTCCTCATAGTGAGGGGACGCGTGTTCCTCATAGTGAGGGGACGCGTGTTCCTCATAGTGAGGGGACGCGTGTTCCTCATAGTGAGGGGACGCGTGTTCCTCATAGTGAGGGGACGCGTGTTCCTCATAGTGAGGGGACGCGTGTTCCTCATACTGAGGGGACGCGTGTTCCTCATACTGAGGGGACGCGTGTTCCTCATAGTGAGGGTACGCATGTTCCTCATAGTGAGGGTGAGGGGACGCGTGTTCCTCCACAGTGAGGGGACGCGTGTTCCTCCACAGTGAGGGGACGCGTGTTCCTCCACAGTGAGGGGACGCGGGTTCCTCCACAGTGAGGGGACGCGGGTTCCTCCACAGTGAGGGGACGCGGGTTCCTCCACAGTGAGGGGACGCGGGTTCCTCCACAGTGAGGGGACGCGGGTTCCTCCACAGTGAGGGGACGCGGGTTCCTCCACAGTGAGGGGACGCGGGTTCCTCCACAGTGAGGGGACGCGGGTTCCTCCACAGTGAGGGGACGCGGGTTCCTCCACAGTGAGGGGACGCGGGTTCCTCCACAGTGAGGGGACGCGGGTTCCTCCACAGTGAGGGGACGCGGGTTCCTCCACAGTGAGGGGACGCGGGTTCCTCCACAGTGAGGGGACGCGGGTTCCTCCACAGTGAGGGGACGCGGGTTCCTCCACAGTGAGGGGACGCGGGTTCCTCCACAGTGAGGGGACGCGGGTTCCTCCACAGTGAGGGGACGCGGGTTCCTCCACAGTGAGGGGACGCGGGTTCCTCCACAGTGAGGGGACGCGGGTTCCTCCACAGTGAGGGGACGCGTGTTCCTCCACAGTGAGGGGACGCGTGTTCCTCCACAGTGAGGGGACGCGTGTTCCTCCACAGTGAGGGGACGCGTGTTCCTCCACAGTGAGGGGACGCGTGCTCCTCCACAGTGAGGGGACGCGTGCTCCTCCACAGTGAGGGGACGCGTGCTCCTCCACAGTGAGGGGACGCGTGCTCCTCCACAGTGAGGGGACGCGTGCTCCTCCACAGTGAGGGGACGCGTGCTCCTCCACAGTGAGGGGACGCGTGCTCCTCCACAGTGAGGGGACGCGTGCTCCTCCACAGTGAGGGGACGCGTGCTCCTCCACAGTGAGGGGACGCGTGCTCCTCCACAGTGAGGGGACGCGTGCTCCTCATAGTGAGGGTGAGGGGACGCGTGTTCCTCATAGTGAGGGGACGCGTGTTCCTCCATAGTGAGGGTGAGGGGACGCGTGTTCCTCATAGTGAGGGGACGCGTGTTCCTCATAGTGAGGGGACGCGTGTTCCTCATAGTGAGGGGACGCGTGTTCCTCATAGTGAGGGGACGCGTGTTCCTCATAGTGAGGGGACGCGTGTTCCTCATAGTGAGGGTGAGGGGACGCGTGTTCCTCATAGTGAGGGTGAGGGGACGCGTGTTCCTCCATAGTGAGGGGACGCGTGTTCCTCCATAGTGAGGGGACGCGTGTTCCTCCATAGTGAGGGGACGCGTGTTCCTCCATAGTGAGGGGACGCGTGCTCCTCATAGTGAGGGCCTGAGGGGACGTGTGTTCCTCATAGTGAGTGGACGTGTGTTCCTCATAGTGAGTGGACGTGTGTTCCTCATAGTGAGGGGACGCGTGCTCCTCATAGTGAGGGGACGCGTGTTCCTCATAGTGAGGGCCTGAGGGGACGCGTTCCTCCACAGTGAGGGGACGCGGGTTCCTCCACAGTGAGGGGACGCGGGTTCCTCCACAGTGAGGGGACGCGTGTTCCTCCACAGTGAGGGGACGCGTGTTCCTCCACAGTGAGGGGACGCGTGTTCCTCCACAGTGAGGGGACGCGTGTTCCTCCACAGTGAGGGGACGCGTGTTCCTCCACAGTGAGGGGACGCGTGTTCCTCCACAGTGAGGGGACGCGTGCTCCTCCACAGTGAGGGGACGCGTGCTCCTCCACAGTGAGGGGACGCGTGCTCCTCCACAGTGAGGGGACGCGTGCTCCTCCACAGTGAGGGGACGCGTGCTCCTCCACAGTGAGGGGACGCGTGCTCCTCCACAGTGAGGGGACGCGTGCTCCTCCACAGTGAGGGGACGCGTGCTCCTCCACAGTGAGGGGACGCGTGCTCCTCCACAGTGAGGGGACGCGTGCTCCTCCACAGTGAGGGGACGCGTGCTCCTCCACAGTGAGGGGACGCGTGCTCCTCCACAGTGAGGGGACGCGTGCTCCTCCACAGTGAGGGGACGCGTGCTCCTCATAGTGAGGGTGAGGGGACGTGTGTTCCTCATAGTGAGGGGACGCATGTTCCTCATAGTGAGGGTGAGGGGACGCGTGTTCCTCATAGTGAGGGGACGCGTGTTCCTCATAGTGAGGGGACGCGTGTTCCTCATAGTGAGGGGACGCGTGTTCCTCATAGTGAGGGGACGCGTGTTCCTCATAGTGAGGGTGAGGGGACGCGTGTTCCTCCATAGTGAGGGGACGCGTGTTCCTCCATAGTGAGGGGACGCGTGTTCCTCCATAGTGAGGGGACGCGTGTTCCTCCATAGTGAGGGGACGCGTGCTCCTCATAGTGAGGGCCTGAGGGGACGTGTGTTCCTCATAGTGAGTGGACGTGTGTTCCTCATAGTGAGTGGACGCGTGTTCCTCATAGTGAGGGGACGCGTGCTCCTCATAGTGAGGGGACGCGTGTTCCTCATAGTGAGGGCCTGAGGGGACGCGTGTTCCTCATAGTGAGGGGACGCGTGTTCCTCATAGTGAGGGGACGCGTGTTCCTCATAGTGAGGGGACGCGTGTTCCTCATAGTGAGGGGACGCGTGTTCCTCATAGTGAGGGGACGCGTGTTCCTCATAGTGAGGGGACGCGTGTTCCTCATAGTGAGGGGACGCGTGTTCCTCATACTGAGGGGACGTGTGTTCCTCATAGTGAGGGTGAGGGGACGCGTGTTTCTCCACAGTGAGGGGACGCGTGTTCCTCCACAGTGAGGGGACGCGTGTTCCTCCACAGTGAGGGGACGCGTGTTCCTCCACAGTGAGGGGACGCGTGTTCCTCCACAGTGAGGGGACGCGTGTTCCTCCACAGTGAGGGGACGCGTGCTCCCCATAGTGAGGGCCTGAGGGGACGCGTGTTCCTCATAGTCAGGGGACGCGTGTTCCTCATAGTGAGGGGACGCGTGTTCCTCATAGTGAGGGGACGCGTGTTCCTCATAGTGAGGGGACGCGTGTTCCTCATAGTGAGGGGACGCGTGTTCCTCATAGTGAGGGTGAGGGGACGCGTGTTCCTCATAGTGAGGGGACGCGTGTTCCTCCACAGTGAGGGGACGCGTGTTCCTCCACAGTGAGGGGACGCGTGTTCCTCCACAGTGAGGGGACGCGTGTTCCTCCACAGTGAGGGGACGCGTGTTCCTCCACAGTGAGGGGACGCGTGTTCCTCCACAGTGAGGGGACGCGTGTTCCTCCACAGTGAGGGGACGCGTGTTCCTCCACAGTGAGGGGACGCGTGTTCCTCCACAGTGAGGGGACGCGTGTTCCTCCACAGTGAGGGGACGCGTGTTCCTCCACAGTGAGGGGACGCGTGTTCCTCCACAGTGAGGGGACGCGTGTTCCTCCACAGTGAGGGGACGCGTGTTCCTCCACAGTGAGGGGACGCGTGTTCCCCACAGTGAGGGGACGCGTGTTCCCCACAGTGAGGGGACGCGTGTTCCTCACAGTGAGGGGACGCGTGTTCCTCACAGTGAGGGGACGCGTGTTCCTCACAGTGAGGGGACGCGTGTTCCTCACAGTGAGGGGACGCGTGTTCCTCACAGTGAGGGGACGCGTGTTCCTCACAGTGAGGGGACGCGTGTTCCTCACAGTGAGGGGACGCGTGTTCCTCACAGTGAGGGGACGCGTGTTCCTCACAGTGAGGGGACGCGTGTTCCTCACAGTGAGGGGACGCGTGTTCCTCACAGTGAGGGGACGCGTGTTCCTCATACTGAGGGGACGCGTGTTCCTCATACTGAGGGGACGCGTGTTCCTCATACTGAGGGGACGCGTGTTCCTCATACTGAGGGGACGTGTGTTCCTCATACTGAGGGGACGCGTGTTCCTCATACTGAGGGGACGCGTGTTCCTCATACTGAGGGGACGCGTGTTCCTCACAGTGAGGGGACGCGTGTTCCTCCACAGTGAGGGGACGCGTGTTCCTCCACAGTGAGGGGACGCGTGTTCCTCCACAGTGAGGGGACGCGTGTTCCTCCACAGTGAGGGGACGCGTGTTCCTCCACAGTGAGGGGACGCGTGTTCCTCCACAGTGAGGGGACGCGTGCTCCCCATAGTGAGGGCCTGAGGGGACGCGTGTTCCTCATAGTGAGGGGACGCGTGTTCCTCATAGTGAGGGGACGCGTGTTCCTCATAGTGAGGGGACGCGTGTTCCTCATAGTGAGGGGACGCGTGTTCCTCATAGTGAGGGGACGCGTGTTCCTCATAGTGAGGGGACGCGTGTTCCTCATAGTGAGGGGACGCGTGTTCCTCATAGTGAGGGTGAGGGGACGCGTGTTCCTCATAGTGAGGGGACGCGTGTTCCTCATAGTGAGGGGACGCGTGTTCCTCCATAGTGAGGGGACGCGTGTTCCTCCATAGTGAGGGGACGCGTGTTCCTCCATAGTGAGGGGACGCGTGTTCCTCCATAGTGAGGGGACGCGTGTTCCTCCATAGTGAGGGGACGCGTGTTCCTCCATAGTGAGGGGACGCGTGTTCCTCCATAGTGAGGGGACGCGTGTTCCTCCATAGTGAGGGGACGCGTGTTCCTCCATAGTGAGGGGACGCGTGTTCCTCCATAGTGAGGGGACGCGTGTTCCTCCATAGTGAGGGGACGCGTGTTCCTCACAGTGAGGGGACGCGTGCTCCTCACAGTGAGGGGACGCGTGCTCCTCACAGTGAGGGGAAGCGTGCTCCTCACAGTGAGGGGAAGCGTGCTCCTCACAGTGAGGGGAAGCGTGCTCCTCACAGTGAGGGGAAGCGTGCTCCTCACAGTGAGGGGAAGCGTGCTCCTCACAGTGAGGGGAAGCGTGCTCCTCACAGTGAGGGGAAGCGTGCTCCTCACAGTGAGGGGAAGCGTGCTCCTCACAGTGAGGGGACGCGTGCTCCTCACAGTGAGGGGACGCGTGCTCCTCACAGTGAGGGGACGCGTGCTCCTCATAGTGAGGGCCTGAGGGGACGTGTGTTCCTCATAGTGAGGGGACGCATGTTCCTCATAGTGAGGGGACGCGTAATCCTCATAGTGAGGGGACGCGTGTTCCTCATAGTGAAGGTGAGGGGACGCGTGTTCCTCATAGTGAGGGTGAGGGGACGTGTGTTCCTCATAGTGAGGGGACGTGTGTTCCTCATAGTGAGGGGACGTGTGTTCCTCATAGTGAGGGGACGCGTGTTCCTCATAGTGAGGGGACGCGTGTTCCTCATAGTGAGGGTGAGGGGACTCGTGCTCCTCACAGTGAGGGGACGCGTGCTCCTCACACAGTGAGGGGACGCGTGCTCCTCACACAGTGAGGGGACGCGTGTTCCTCCACAGTGAGGGGACGCGTGTTCCTCCACAGTGAGGGGACGCGTGTTCCTCCACAGTGAGGGGACGCGTGTTCCTCCACAGTGAGGGGACGCGTGTTCCTCCACAGTGAGGGGACGCGTGTTCCTCCACAGTGAGGGGACGCGTGCTCCCCATAGTGAGGGCCTGAGGGGACGCGTGTTCCTCATAGTGAGGGGACGCGTGTTCCTCATAGTGAGGGGAAGCGTGTTCCTCATAGTGAGGGGAAGCGTGTTCCTCATAGTGAGGGGAAGCGTGTTCCTCATAGTGAGGGGAAGCGTGTTCCTCATAGTGAGGGGACGCATGTTCCTCATAGTGAGGGGACGCGTGTTCCTCATAGTGAGGGCCTGAGGGGACGCGTGTTCCTCATAGTGAGGGGACGCGTGTTCCTCATAGTGAGGGGACGCGTGTTCCTCATAGTGAGGGGACGCGTGTTCCTCATAGTGAGGGGACGCGTGTTCCTCATAGTGAGGGGACGCGTGTTCCTCATAGTGAGGGTACGCGTGTTCCTCATAGTGAGGGTGAGGGGACGCGTGTTCCTCCATAGTGAGGGGACGCGTGTTCCTCCATAGTGAGGGGACGCGTGTTCCTCCATAGGGAGGGGACGCGTGCTCCTCACAGCGAGGGGACGCGTGCTCCTCACAGCGAGGGGACGCGTGCTCCTCACAGCGAGGGGACGCGTGCTCCTCACAGCGAGGGGACGCGTGCTCCTCACAGCGAGGGGACGCGTGCTCCTCACAGCGAGGGGACGCGTGCTCCTCACAGCGAGGGGACGCGTGCTCCTCACAGCGAGGGGACGCGTGCTCCTCACAGCGAGGGGACGCGTGCTCCTCACAGCGAGGGGACGCGTGTTCCTCACAGCGAGGGGACGCGTGTTCCTCACAGCGAGGGGACGCGTGTTCCTCATAGTGAGGGTGAGGGGACGCGTGTTCCTCATAGTGAGGGTGAGGGGACGCGTGTTCCTCATAGTGAGGGTGAGGGGACGCGTGTTCCTCATAGTGAGGGGACGCGTGTTCCTCCACAGTGAGGGGACGCGTGTTCCTCCACAGTGAGGGGACGCGTGTTCCTCCACAGTGAGGGGACGCGTGTTTCTCCACAGTGAGGGGACGCGTGTTCCTCCACAGTGAGGGGACGCGTGTTCCTCCACAGTGAGGGGACGCGTGTTCCTCCACAGGGAGGGGACGCGTGTTCCTCCACAGCGAGGGGACGCGTGTTCCTCCACAGCGAGGGGACGCGTGTTCCTCCACAGCGAGGGGACGCGTGTTCCTCCACAGCGAGGGGACGCGTGTTCCTCCACAGCGAGGGGACGCGTGTTCCTCCACAGCGAGGGGACGCGTGTTCCTCCACAGTGAGGGGAAGCGTGTTCCTCATAGTGAGGGGACGCATGTTCCTCATAGTGAGGGGACGCGTGTTCCTCATAGTGAGGGCCTGAGGGGACGCGTGTTCCTCAT